>JAPDEH010000030.1:0-241428 GCA_027569075.1 Aspergillus asperescens | reverse complement strand
CTCTTGCTCAACTAAATCTTGACGCGATTTCTTTCGATTTGGTGGCATGATGGTTGGTTAAAGAACAACGCGTATAACTACGCGTGGACATTAATTGTGGCGGTCGGATGACCCGTGAATTACGTTAGTTAGTTACTCCATAGTTAACCAGTTAGTTACTACTACAGATTTTCTGCCGCTAACGGCGTTATTTGCGTTATCGCCCGATAAAATAATCCAAGCCCCGCTGCAGCCATGCCTAGTCCCGCTATGCAAAGCATAGTCTTGCACCAATAGGGATGGTGTCTTTCGCTCCAAGGAACAGGCGAGAATCTCCAAGGGCATACAGTTGACGATAGGTTTTTGTCAGCGCCCTTTTCCCCTCCAAGCCCCTCATTTCTCATATTGCCTACCTGCCTCGCCGCGTCCTGTCGGTCACTTTCCTCTTGCATTCTCTCGTCGATTGCTCAACTCCAAGAAAAGCCCTATACGAGGGCTCTGGGTGCACCCCTCTTATCCGCCAGGCTATAGTCTCGTATTCGCAATTATTCCCTCTTTACCGTTTACGACGGGTATTATACCATGGGTCTGCTGTATGTTGGAAAACCTTCGTTGGCAACTCACCCAGGTGCAAAATCTCTGACCTCCACGGCTCTGTAGAGCGTTAGGGACGGCACTCGAGTGGACAGAGGCTAAGAAACGAGCCGACCAGGTTCGCAAATGGGGAATTGAGGTTAGCCCTCCAGTCATCTGGGGAATTTCGCGATCCTGGATTTGGTTAACACGGGTTAGCAATTACTTGCAAATTGGCATAGAGCCAAAGGAAAAGAGCGTGACGCTCTCCTCTGGGGTGATGAGGTGGGTTCTTTTTTTTCATTGCTGAGCCTCTGATATTTAACTAACCAAGAGGCATACTACTAGGTTGAATATCTCGTCATCGCTCTAGATGATGCAGCAAAAAAGGCTCGCCTATCGCTTGCGCAAGCGGACATCCTCAAATCGTTAGCTCGAGACGAAGCACTCTGGAAAGAAGGATCATACACGAATTCTTGGAATAAAGAACAGTGAGTTGGCGTGGTTGGAAGTTCCACAGCGGTGTCTGACGGCTTGCAGTGAGGGTGAGGAACCGCCTCATTTTCATCCAGAGTTTGGGCGCTTCATGCTGGAGGCTACACCCGGTAGACCATGGGGGATCGACTTCAAAGATCTTCTCAAGGTGGAATCGAATATGAGATGGAGGTATGAGAGACCCTTTGAAACTCATTTTGCATTGGCTGATGGCATTGTGTTAGACGAGAGGTAGCAAAAGCACATATGGCGCCCAATGAGTCGCCTGTGACTCTGACGACCTTCCCCAGACTGGGCACGAAAGATGATTACATCCAGCCTTACTATCCCCCATCTGGACCGGCGCTGCGGTCTCAATTCGTCCCCGATGAAATTGCCAACCCCCACATTAGGTTTCCCACATTGGCGGCTAATATTCGATCAAGGAGGGGCCGGAAAGTTGAGTTGAATGTGCCGGTGTTCAAAGACAAGAATACCGCTGAGCCCTTTAAGGACCCGACCGTGAACTACGATCTTCATAACTGGCCCGAAGACGATGATGTCCGAAATGGAGCAGCAAAAGATGACCATGTATACATGGATGCAATGGCTTTCGGCATGGGCAGTTGCTGCCTTCAGATAACTTTCCAGGCCAAAAATGTTCCAGAAGGGAGGAAATTATACGACCAACTGAGCCCTTTGGGACCGATTCTCTTAGCACTCACGGCTGCAACGCCAGTCTACAAGGGATTTCTTGTAGACACCGATGTTCGATGGAACCAGATCGGCAACGCTGTCGATGACCGGACAAAGGAAGAGCTTGGCAAGCTAGTGAGTTTTAACCCTGGTTGACCTCCATGGAATCTAGCTGACCAGCTATAGCCCTTGAAAAACGACAGATGGAGGATTCCAAAATCAAGATATGCCTCGAATTCGACTTATATCTCGCAAGACCCTAGATTGCGGAAAGAATACCTAGACCCTGAGCTGATTGTGGACGAAGACATTAAGAAACGTCTGATGCAAGACGGCATGGATGAGCTTCTGGCAACCCATTTTGCGCATCTCTTTATTCGTGACCCAATCGTCATTTTCGCGGAAGATCTCGAGGAATTGGATCTGAACAAAGCCGATCACTTTGAGAACCTACAATCGACAAATTGGCAACACATGCGATTCAAGCCACCGCCACCTGAGAAACACGATATCGGATGGAGAGTCGAGTTCCGGTCGATGGAAATTCAAATGACCGACTTTGAAAATGCCGCCTTCTCTATCTTCATTGTGCTTGTCACCCGGGCTATCTTGAGCTTTGATCTCAACTTCTATATTCCCATTCAAAGAACCACCGAGAACATGGAGACGGCGCACGCACGCAATGCAGTACTGGACCAGAAGTTCTACTTCCGGAAGAATCCCTTTTCTCCGCCAGCCCGCAGGCACCAGCATTCGTCTATTGATAGCAGCAACACGTCATCGGCCACGCATTCGGCATATAACACCCCCCCTCCGTCTCCGCCGCTTGATCCTGTCGAGTCTGAATACGAACTCATGAGCATCTCTGACATCATCAACGGTTCTAATGATGGATCCTTCCCGGGCCTAATCCCCCTCGTTGAGTCATATCTGAACAGTGTGAACGTTGATGTTGAAACCCGCTGTTCATTGGCGAGATATCTCGACTTAATACGGAAACGGGCCAATGGCACTCTCTGGACTGGAGCGAAGTGGATTCGTGAATTCGTTGGCAAACACCCTGCGTATAAGCAGGACAGTGCCGTGTCGGAGGAAATCTGCTACGATCTCGTGAAAGCTGTTGAGGAGATGAGCGTTAAAGAAGGAGTGAACGGAAGCGTTGGATGGGAGATGCTTAGAGGCAGGAAGGGCTGAGCAGATATACATACTACAGAGATAGACGCACTCCATGTATATACCCTGCCCGTGCTTTATTTTAGGTACATAGCAATATTTGTTGTTGATTTGCGCGTATCACGTTACTACCTGCTTCTTCAAAACAGAGAGCTCTCTCGCCTATTCCTCCCTCCTCTGTCCTCCGCCGTCCAACGTCACGTTAAGGTAGCAAGTCAACAGAAACTGGTCATTTGATTCAAAATAACAATATCTTTTCCTTCTCCGTCGGCCATCGACAGGAATCAGCCAGCCCCGTAACCTTCCATTTCCCATTGAGCTTGTGCAGAATAAAAAGCTCAACGCCCACATGATTCACCACACCATTAATCTTTGCCCGAAAAGGCGCCCAAACCGCCGCGAGATTCCCCAACTCGTATACTTTCACCTCAGGGTCCCAGATCCGCTCATCGATCTCGTCTTCAAGTTTCGCGACATGCTCCACGAAGGCACCGATTGTGCAGAATCGAGGCATGGTAGGTGCTGGCGGCCAAAGCGACATGCCCCCCGCACGCACGCAGTATTTCTCGAACTCGATGGCGTTTTTGGCATTCAGGGCGGAAATGAACCCATTTATTACAGCGATTATGGAGTCTATTTCAGAAGAGAGGTGGGTGAGGGTCGTTGGTGCGGTGGATGTCAAGGCGGGCTGTGACCAACCCATTCTCATCGGCGTGGGCTTATGGGCAGTACTTGATATATCGAGAGTAAGCAGGCTGATTTGTATCTTTTTTTTCAGAGAGAATCTATTGAATGTCATTCATATATCCCCCTCTCCTTGTCACCCCACGGGGAAGTGCGTCAGGCTCAGGCTATCCATTTCGCTCGTGCTAGTACCTACTGCAGATTTCCGTGAACAAGGTGGAAAGTATGTCCTACCCCAAAAAGATCTTCAACTCTCAGCTTTTTTTTCTTTTAATATATATATCCCAGGTTCTGGCTCGCGAGGGGGTGATTACGGATACACGATAGTCTTCCATGATTATTCTAGTCTAGCTTGCCCTAACCGCAGCAGTTGCTGGTTTCAAGGATAACGACAAGCAAGTTATCTGGATGGGTATGTTACCGTTGCAACGACTAACCGGGTATGTCTCATACTGATCTCCTCACAGTGTTCCACAAGAAACTCTCGATAGTTCGTATGAGAGCTGATGCAAGTCATGTCGCCCTCTACCGGATTGGAACGAGCTTGTGCAACACAACCAAGCATCAGAAGCTACAGGAAGGTGATCCAACTGGGCATCATGCATGCTGTGCGAGAGATACCATTCCGTAATAGCTTAAGCTATTGCAGAGGACCTCGCTTTTGACGGTCCTTGCATGCCACACTTTACTTCTCGTTCCCACCTAGGTGCATAGATTGGTGCAACTGACCCCGAATAATAGTAAGTCGAAATATGACCAATGGTGTAACGCCTCATGGAGAAGAACAGGGCAGTGACAGACGAGTCCGGTTGTGTGGGACCAGGCTAATAATAGCCTGCGCTTTGACCGGATTGCGAGTACAGTATCTCTCGCATGGATCTTCGAGCTCTAATAGTGAAACTAATGGACCCATCGCAGCAGGGATGGGTGAGAGGTTTAGCTCGGAGGGTTGCTACACTGAATATATATAAGGGACTGAAGTTGGCAATAATGCAGGACATCTGGGTGGGCTTGCTCACTGCGTACCTACCAAACAACAGTGCGCATATATGATTGAGTGAACCCTGGAAGGGATGAAAAAGGATCGAAGGAGGAGGTCCCGAAATCTCCAAAAATACATAGGAGGACTTAGGACTACTAACTAGTACTGTACCTGCTAAGAGTATTGACAATACTGAGTCCAGTAGTAGGAGATTATTATAGATACTAGAAGAATCAGTGGTAACTTATGGATGTTAACAGTGCTTCCATTTTTGTATTCTGCACTCTGGACTCTGGAGCAGCCTACATATTCCCCTGGGTTTCTCAATTATTAAATCGGCTCCACAGAACGGGCAGGATACGTAGCGTAAAGACTAGACCGCTGACAACCGGAGATCGAAATCATCCTGATCGATCGAATCTTCGTCTCAATCGAATATTAATCGTCCAATTAATTCATGCAAACTCCCATCCACCGTTAAGATTGCCCGCCGTTTCAAAACTCACGCCTGACGATTTCTTAAAAAGAAGGGACTTGAGATGGAGACGGAAGCCACGACTCGGGCTACGTAATCGGTTCGCCTCACTCTTTCTGAACAGTCTGGTCCCTGACTCCGTAGTAGTCACTCTGCAGTCCGCCGCCCCTTTGACTTTTTGTCCCCTTGGTCTGGTCCGCAGCTCCACTACCACACGTGTGGCCCCCGGGGAGAAGCGAGCCAGAGTCTCAGAGACCGCATTAGCCTCTTTGGGTCCACAAGTCTCGGAGAGTCTTACCTTATCTTTCCTTGAAGCTCCTTCTCCATCTGCCCTGCATCCTGTTATCATGGGGTTTGCACTTCGCGCTGACTCGCTGACTCGCTGACTCGCCGAGGAGACTAGTGACTCTAGCACCGCTGTAGTCTAGACACACAGAATGGATTGCCTTCCATATATGGGGGTACTCTCCGGAATGAGAAACACAAGCCCTGTGGGTGGTTCGGGTAGAGATTCATTTCTTTACTAGATGGACGGCTCAACTGCCACCTGGTCATTCCGTGGATAGAGGGTAGGCGGTTCATATGGAGCATGACGAATTTCATGCCTCGGTATACCTCGGGCTTGTTTCGGTGTACCTCGGGCTTGTTGCGAGGGCCTGAGATGGACGAACTACTGTAGATATCCAAGCACAAGATCCTCGAGATTGACCAATATTGCTGGAGTGACGCGTCTTAATGATGGAAAGAAGACTACCTCATAGACACTTTTCCTCCGTAGGACGTGGCATACCTTGCTGGTTAAACTTCGGTGCAGTCTCGGTCAAACCAGTCAGTTCATCATGAGACCCTGTAGAGATATACTCCGAACACCTACTTCATACAGGTTAGACAGGATGGTTCGAAATATGGCACGATACCTCGACCTTGTAATTTTCAGACAACGATATCCAAGACCCCTTGAGAATTAGTGCCTGCACCCGTCCTCGTAGCTTCACCGCTTCTGGAATTTATCAAAAGTGGGATAGAGTAACGCCCATAAGGCATAAGCAGGCCTCAGCGGTGGACGATGGAGCTAGTATCTTAATTCTCCTGATGAACCAAATCTATACCCGCTCTGTTAGCATCTCCGAGGTCTCTTGGAGCAACAGGGTTAATATTTGAGTAATGATCCCTCTCCGTGTCATTAATCTTCAGAATGTCACTTTTCCCCACCGTATTACTCGTGGCCGTCAAGTCCGGCAACTGCGGTGGCCAAGATCCAGAATCTGACCTCACGACCAAATGCGCAGCAGGCTCGGCTGATCAGTGATCATCGATCGTTATGCTCCGTCTGGACGTTATGGGAAGAGGCAGGACTCCATCGCTCCATATGATGTGGAGAAGGTGCCTTTATTTTGTTCTGGAAAAGGATCAGATTCCTCAATGTCCCCACCATTTGCATTCCAGTATCGGCCAAGGTAATAATCGTTCTTGGGGTGATGGAACTTGATGGCGACGCTATGATTCCTTCCCACTTCCCAGCCGCACGGGTTGTATGACAGGTAGCGGTGAAACGTCTACAATCCTGGCGTTGGTGGTGATGATTTTTCGAGTACTCTTTTCCATCCCACTCCCAATTCTTGGTGATGTAGTCGGATTCTGGCTAACACGTCGATTGTCACCAAGGCAGTAATAAATAATGAAATACGACAACGTCTCGTCGTCGTCCCCTCACGGCTTGAATGGTAACTGGTAACGGGACGAATCCTTCAAAACTAGCGTCACCTACTTCCTTCCCCCCCCCTTCAGCTTCTGACCACGCGCAAGTGGATCAGGCTTCGGACGGAGCCATAGGCAGATATTGGTAGATGCAGTGGGGAACACTCAACAGTCTGGACACTGGAAAATGGATTGGGTTGTAATTGGCGAGTTCTGTGTTGGATGACCGTTGGAGCGCCAGTTCTCAAATTTTCGATTGGTGATAGAAACAGGATACAGCGAGCGTAATTAATAGCTCACACAGTATAACAAAGGGAACCATACAGCTCTTGAAGATGGCGCAGACCCGATCGAGACAATCATGAACGATGATTAGTCGATGCAACCTTCGATCAGACAGGGATTCATGCACCTGCACGATGTCGACCTATCAACCTGTCAACCATGCAGGAGGGACGACTAGCTCAGTAGCTCTATGACAGCGTCTATTGGTATTGAGCATTTGTCAAATTGGACACCGTTTCTCCGGTCACGCCAAATCTTGGTACGCCAAAGACGGGAGAGACCGATAAGAGTGAGCCCACTTCACATGGGCATCGTTCAGCACGCTGGAAACAGGAGTAGTAGTGGAATAATGGACTCGACCTGAACTTTGAAGAATAATGAATGGTACCTGACTCGGTAAGTGCTGGAGAAGACCTCCGCCGCTACGCGAGGCTTTGTTCCCCTCAGCCACCCACTATCCACAATGCCACACCATCACACCATTCCTCAGTTCGCTGAATGAGGGGCTCAGGGACGAATCTCAGCCGGAAAGACAGAGTCTAGACAGACAAACAAACCATCCAACAGGTAAAATTACCTGAAGTCTGAAGAGGAGAAATGAGAGGTGCTGCGACTCCTGGAGTCTGGACTAGTACTGAACCCCAGGCGCTGAAATTTAACAGGCGCAATACCGGAGAACGTGCCAGAGAGCTGACTAACATGTGATACGTTTTCTGGCAGCCTCAAGCCTCAGAGAGTCTGACGCCTGTGTAATAATGCTCTGCTCAGTAGTGGATGAGTAGCGCCATGCAGTCCTCGATTCGTCCGGCTGCAGCAGATTGCCAGATTATTATTCCCCTTTCTCCAGTGGCTTCAGATTACTTCTTTGTGGTCCCAGTTTCTTGTTTCGCAGCTGTCAAATTTCCCCTTTGAGGAAAGGGCGTCGGAGACTTTACAGCAGGGTTCCACACGCAACGTTGAGGAGTGAATCATCTGGACCAACAAACTCATCCTCCAGAAGACCAGAGTCTTGAAGGCGCATCTCCCTCCATTCACACTAACCTGATCCCTCGCCCTGGAGAGTGCGTGATCTTCGCTCTTGCGGTCCTCGCTTTGCCACCGTTCTTTATTTAACCTGGAGCCTACTCCGTAGAGGGGGAACCGAAGTTGATTCGGAGATATTTACCTAGGTGCAGTTAAATATCGTCAACATCAACTCACCAACCTATGGGGAAAAGAAGCGGAACGGCCTGAATTGACCCAACTGCAGGGGTGCATCTGAGATTCGCACAGACTCACAGAGCACTCATCTCGGGAACCATTGGTGTTTCCTGAATAACTGGTTTAGGGATGATCTGCAACGTCGTCATGGATATTCCGATTATTCTTGGAGAGGTCGGCAGCTGGCTTCTCCGTTCAACATTGCCTCATCTCCATATTCATATGTTGATCATCGCTGGGAAAATTACGATCGCATTTTAGGCTCTTGCCGCATTAGTCGAGGCGCTGTCGCTCGTTTCCGGATCTATGCTGTGCACAATTATCTAATTATCGACTTGAGTTCAAACTTCGGTCGAGTCATGATCCTCGGCAGTCTCTTGCCTTTCCAGCTCTGACAGAAAGCCTGCTCAGACAGAGTACATTGCACAGAATAGGCAATCAGATAGCCCCATTAAGTCGTCTGCTTCCTTGGCCCCTGGAGAGAGAATCCATGTCTTTGCTCATACGAGACCAGATTTGGGCCGCCCGTTCCAGGTGGACAACTCGGCCGGATACACATAACTGAGAAGTAGTGTACTCTCTGGGGAATGAGTGATGAGGATCAGACCTGCGCGATGTTACCAATCTTGAGTCTTATGTTGACATGTTGGCCTGGGAGTGTTCTGCCTGATGGGAGTCGTAGAAGGTATCCATACGTCAAATATTTACTCCGTACCAAGCGAACTGTGCGCGAGCCGCGAGCAAGTCCAGCCCATCGTATCAAGCGATCTCAATTTCGAGATTACTTGATCTACTCTGGTCTACCCTGGTGATTTTGTTAGCTATGACCCACAGTGCATAAAGTTCTGCCATCTCACTGTGTGAGTAATCAGACTATACTTGCCTGTTTGAGTATTTGATAGGCTTCATAAACACCGAACAGGCAAGCGGTAGATATTAGTGGAAAATGCCCTGGTGGACCATACCATACTAACAAAATTACTCGGGTCAACCGGAGAGGACCTGTCAGATGGCTTCTGGTAGGCATTCTTGGCACACAGACGTCATCATCGCGACTGGTAAAGCTTGTAACCGACCACAACAGTCTCTCATCAAGATGGAAATGCACTCTGGCTAGACCCGGACGCGGCCAAACCCTTCCTTTTAAACGATTATGCGGTTGAGGGGGGTAGTTATAGAGACCGTCATCATGTTGAATTTCACCGGCTCCACGTACAGCGCCAGAGAAGCATTGGTCCGATCACCCTCGAAAGCCGTTGGCGGCAACGAGATACGCTGGGCTGTGATGAATTGGGTTCTGACGCGGGAACTCAACCTAATCCATATCTGTGTAACGTATTATTCGGTAAGATCTTGATGGAAAGCTCGTTTTTTTACGAGTCACCAAGTCTAATTGGTGCAGTCCACGGCAGGTGGCCGTTAGATCGAGACTACTCTGAAGTCCGTCCATGCTGTCTGTGCGCTTATTTAGGCTTGACTGAGTCGGCTCGGTTGGCGTCATACGTCGGAGGATTTACACTCCTTGTCAAAGTTGGTTCTTGGAAGATACTCCGTTGTATTAAACGAGAGTTAGCTGATCGTCCTGGACTCGGTCGAAGGGGAAGGGGACGCCTCAGCCTCGAGAGATATCATATCAGCTTTTTGCGATGAACATGGGCTGTTGGATTTGTCTCCCAACGGGTTGGAGATGTAGGACGGCCTGCGCCGTTGTCGTCGCAAGATCTGACAAGCGTGTTACCCAGAGCCATGACCCCCACATGGGAAACTTATTATGGTACCATGGCTGGATTGGAAATCTCATGGCAACCAGTTTGCGACAAGCCACTTTCCAACGGCGCAGTCCCACTTTCTCAAGGCCGCAGATGATTAACTCGGAGTCAATCTCCTCGAGGCTCGACCACTCAGCGACCTACGAGTAGGAACTAGTTGCTAAAATGCAGGGAAGTGGCGCCGAACTTTGCACACAGTCACACCCAGTTCCGAGGAGATTGGCTGCGGGAAATACGCAGGACTATCCCCAAACTCTATATTCCTAGCATCGATTTCTCCCGATCACTTCGCGTCTTACAGATTATGAAAGCGGTCTCTCGAGACGGACCGCAGGGATTCTGTACCGATGGAACTCGAGGGGTTTGGTTGAGTAAACCGGTGCGATCGAGCAGCACAGGGCCCAGGCGCAGTTTGGAAGTGGCCTTGCTGTCGCCGAGTAGGAAATTATTCCACGGTCAGTCACACAAGTCGAAACCGTTAAGTCGAACCTGACTACCCAAGTGATGGATCACATCCGCTTCGCATCCTCTCATGGGCTCGTCAAAAGTCGAAACTTTGGGGAGGCGATGATGGTGATCAGCCTCAGCTAACTTGATGGAGCAAGGTTGCGCTGTCAGAAATTCGGGATTCATGGGGGAACAGGGAAAACAGCCAATGGATCAGAACACTGTCAGCTCCAAGCCTCCAGCTCACTCTTGAGAACATTCCTATATACACAGACTCGAGTAGTACGCACCACGTATTTCACTGGGTGGAGATGCATACTTTGCACACATCGGAATCCGCGCATGCAGCCGGAAAAGGTAATGCTCAAAGTCTGACCAGCGGACGCAGTCATTCCTTTGCGTTGAAGGGCGCACGGCCATACTGGATGTCAGTGCTTTTTCTTTGCACGACTTTGCTCTGCATGGATGAAATGGAAACTGCCGTCTAACCTAACGTCTCACTAAAGCGGGCTAGGGAGATGAACAGATGCAGTGATGATTAGAGGGAAGCTATTTCGACGGCTGGGAGTTGAGGAATGATGGCCGAATGGCTAGTAAGCGGGTGCGCCCGAGATCTCAAGGAGCGAAAGCGGGGGAGCGTCCGCGGAGTGAGAGAATGAGATACGAGGCGCCGTCTGGCCCATGGAAGAGGAAGGAGACTGAGCATCTTGAGAATCATCAAATGAAATATTCTTGCAGGAGCCTTGGAGGGGATCTGGCTGTGTGGCTGCCGGCTGCAGGCCGTCCAACGGGACTTAGAGTGGTTGACCGTTGCACTGCACATCCAGATGGTGGTCGGGTCGCCTCCAGTCGCGATTTCAACGGCGTCAGTTCCATGGGCCAAAGAGGAGCATGCAATTGCGATCCTGCACGCTGTACTGATGCGCGATCCAGCTTCTCTGCTCCGATCGTTCCCAGACCCGAGCCCAGCAGACTTTTCTCCATACGACCCTTTCTCCCGAAGAGCTTCGAGCTTCGATCGAGGACAGTCTGCAATTCCGAATTTCAAGCTTTACAAGGTGCGGAAGGTGGTTGGTGCCAGCATGCAGCGGAAAGATTGCTTGAGATTACGGACATGGGAAGCTGAGGAGATGCTGAGATACTCCTATTCCGTACACAGAAGAACCTCATCTCCCCAAGCCTCAACTTCTAGCTTCCAAATTCGTCCTCAGAGTCTCAGACTCCTTTGTTTTCGCACTCCTGCAACCCGCTGACTTGGGCTGGTACCTAGTCCACTCTTATTCCTTCCGTGCTGGAGCGAGGCTAGTGAGAGTTTGATGGGCGGTCTCAGTCTCAGTCTTCTCATCTCCCTTTCTTTGCCTTTATTTAATTTAATTAAAGTCCGTCGGTCTTTCCCCTAATTCGCGTAGCGTGCGATCGATGGATGGATCTTGAGATGCACTCCCGTTTCTTCGAACCGGCCAGCCCGCTCGGACCTCATCATATAGCGCCGATGATAATTCTTCAACCCCAAATCCCGCTCCTGACTTTCCGTTTTGTCATTCGAGGTCCACTTCACCTAGCACACCGAGGATGGCGTTAATTTGTTCAGGAGCAACACGGCCTGCGATGGTATTAGGCGCTCCAGTCACCGCAAGTGATTATTCTCAGCGAGCTCCGAGTCTGGATGAGATCTCAAGATACGATGAACCAGTGCCTGAATTCTGTACCTGCGAGGGAATTATTATTTGGCTATCCATTACTTCCTGGCCTATCAGTAGATACAAGTTGCTAAGTACTGTATTTATAGGTAGCCTGAGGATCCCAGAGCATTTCATACATCAATCAGTCTAGGTTGAAGTTGAAATACGCCATTACACATGTAAATTACAGGAGTACACAAATTCAGTTTATTTTTCCGGGCCAGGGACAGCGCCCTTGTGAGGAGTCGGGCCCACCACCACAATGCCCACACATCGCCAAATATGATCAGTTGACGATCCGCAGTTCGCAGCCTGTAAAGCTTCTGTAATTCGCCGTAACTTTAAACTGGTATGGATGATTTGATCGTCTTTCTGAATCTCTCTTTCTTTTTTTCCTTTTCTTTTCCGTTTTCCTTTTTCTTTTTTTATTTTAATTTTAATTTCTGACTTTTGGTTTTCGGGTCTGAGCTCATCTCAGTCTAGGACCGAAATCTTCCTAACTATGTTTGGATCCTCCCACTCCCAGATCTCTTGCGCGTGTGTGCGGGCCTGACTGTGGCGGTTTTTGGAACGAATCGCCTTTTAGCCTTGAGTTTGAAGCCCAGTATTTATTTTTCTCAATATTTATTATTATTGATTTTATTTTATTTTATTTTTTCAAATAGCCATGTTTTTTGAACTTGGATTATTAGCTTATTTCGCTATAATACCAGCCAGTCGTAGTAGTTGACACTTCCCTCTTATTATCGCCGCCGTCTTGGCTACCTCTCCCACTTCGCTCTCTCATCATTTACCTCTCTTCTTCCTCTCCTCCTCCTCTCCTTCTTCTCTTTCTCTTCCTTGCACTCCGAAAGGGAGGAGGCAGAGAGATATAGTACCTTCCCGTCTTCACTTTTCCGAAATACCTTCGACACCGTTCTTCGCCCCTCCCTACATCTTCACCTTCCTCGACGCTATATACAGCCTGTTTACATCATCTCCCACATCTCTCTTACATCTAGGAGACTTGCGTCTTAAGATAACTCGGAATTTGTCACGACACATTCTTACTTTCGCCTGCCACACCCAGAGTTCAGCTCTCAAGTTTGACAAGGGACGCCTCCCTTCCCACGCGAACGCATTCACCTCTATCCCTTGCGCCTTCGCCGTCTTCTTTCCCGCCCGCAAACCCAACATTGTCAAATTAACCGTCGTGAGAATTTGAGGCCGGGAATTCTGACCTTTGATATTTTTTATCTCGACTCGGACAGATGGTGGTTCGAATTACAGACAGGGCCGTCCCGATCTGATCTGTTCTCTGCACGGTGCGAGTGCTTTCCATATTGTTTCGACGCTGGCTGCCAAGGACAAGTCCTGGACAACTCCGGTTCCTACAATCGCGATTGCATCGGCTCCAGGTTGCCTGGTCTCTCGACGCCACTTTCCATCATAGTCTTTCGCCAATCATCGCCGACCCGTTGCTTGCTTGGTCGACCCAGCGAAGGAATTACCTGTGTTCGACAAGGTTTCGCATTTCGCCCGATATCATCTTTCACCCGTACAGACGCCACCAAACCTAGACACATCTGGTCGGAACCAGTGGCTCCGATTACTTCCTATTATTTTAAGCTCTATTTCTATTTAATTGGTATTTATATCCTCGATCGAAAGTGGGTTAGTTATTCGTCACTCTTGCATTGTTTCAAGATACTCTTCTCTACGACAACCTTCATTCACCTGGCAATTTGCGAATACCCAAAGACTCGATCATCACCTGGATACCAGGAGATATATCTGGTGAACGGAGTTGGTCACCGTTTGTTGCTCAGCAAATCTCAGATTACCACCCTTCGTCATGGGGTCCCTAGAAGCTGGACATAGGCATAGGTACGTCGAGATCTCATGTCCTAAGTTTCGCAAACTCCTTGTCCTCATGATAAAGGAATTTTTCGCGAATGCGCTGACATTTCTGTCTTTCAGGGATCATCTTCCTGCTCTTGGTTTTCTAGGCTCTAGAGGTCCCACCACATCTCCCGCTCCCCTCATCAGTCCGACAACGATGTACCCGAATCAACCTCTTCCTTATTCCTACTCGACGAATCCCACGAGTGCGGGCCCTGGATATATCTCGCCACCGGAATCGCGACGCGCGGAGGATGAGAAAGAGAAAGTGCCACGACAGTCACTTCCATCTATACATGAAGCGTTAGGGAATGATAACCCTTTACCATATCCACCGCCTCCCACGTCCGCTCCTCCTCAACAACCCAATAGTGCACCGCCTCCGCATCACGTTTCCTCCAACCTCGTCGGCCGTTCTGGCGGGGAAGGGCCATCCGGTCCTCCTAACCCGTTTGGAAGCACTTTTCTTCGTGAATCATCGCTATCTCATCAGTCTCAACTACAGTCGGAAGCGTCACGGTCAAGTTTAGCGTCTCTGAATACACAAGACTCGAGGAATGCTTCTCTTCATTCAATCAGCTCGGGCAAATCACCTACACAAAGTGCAAGCACTGGTATCACTTCAATATCAGGCTCTCAGACAGGGCCTACATATGAATATAATGCTCCTCCTTCAGCGGGCAGTGTTGCCTCGCCAAACGGATACTGTGGTTTTTCGCAACCTTTCGCGTTCCAGTCACAACCTCCACCAGGAGCGCCAGTGTATCCAGCCGCATCCTACGATTCTCGGCCTTATGGTACACGCGTGGATGAAGTGAAGGGTGGAATTCCGGGACCTCCTTTTGCCGGACACCCTAACGACTCCGCGAAGCGCCATCTCGATGTGTATGATTTTGAGATGTCACTCAATGAGGTATTTATATTCAAACAAACATTTAGTTTTCAATCGCTGACTTATAGGACAGATGGTTGATCTGAACACCCGAAGTCTGGACTTTTCACGTCATTATGCGAACAAAGCACATCAGTCTCGTTCTGGACCCGTAATGGGTTCTTTGCCTTCGCTGCAAGAGGTTGAAGAGATGCTCAACATTCAACGGCGGAATCACGACGCTCTGATGCGCATAAGAACTGCGGTTTTCAACCAAGAGCATGCTATGGCCGAACAGATGGCACAGAGAAAGGCGTTTAAACTCGGTGGAGTTCATGATGATGACCGCATGGCACTGTACCAGGAGGAGTTTAAAGGCAGTGGATTTGCCGGGCCAGACTCGAAGAAACGGCGTGGTGTATGTTCCAATGGGTCGTTTTCTTCTATGCATTTGAGCTCGCTAACGGGTTCTACAGAAAGCTGCTCCTCCCGGTCGATGCCATAGTTGCAACCGAGCTGAAACGCCGGAATGGCGTCGCGGCCCAGATGGCGCGCGAACATTGTGTAATGCCTGCGGCTTACACTATGCGAAGTTGACCCGTAAAATGGGCGCCAAACAGGCGGCCGGTTTAGGGTCTAACCTTAAACCCAAAACTGCACCGGACTCTCTATCACCAAGGAGTCATTAAACATAATTACGAGGCGTTGGAAAACGGATTTGGGGGTTTAGACGTGTCAGGCGTTCTGCGAGCTGATTCTCTCATGCTCTGCTCTTTTCATCGGATTGGAATGGCATGCAACTTTGCACTTGTTGGACTACCATTTATGTCTTTTTCTATTTGTCTGTGGAATTACTGCGTAATACCCCTTGATGTTGCGGGAAAAGGCATCTTGAATAGACTTTCTTCGAGATTGACAACTAAATGTTGAACACTTAGTATAGTATAGAAAGGCGCAAGATCGCCATAGTTACGATTTCACAAACCTTAGGACCCTGGAAAGTTAGAAGTTGGAACCCTGGATCCAGATCTGGATCCCAATGGGACCACTGCTGATCTATCGTTTCGCGCGTGGCTGGGTTGAAACATGACGGTTGTCCGCGTCCATGGTACACGATTCCACTAGTTACCAGTATGTAGGCGCTCCTCGCTTTGGGAGGGGCGCATTCGTGGTCAGTTGGACGGAGGTTGAGTCCGTCCCTGGGATGGGAGCAGCAGCCAGCATTCCATCCAGTTTCCAATTCCACAGCATCACAGCTTCATTCCCAGGGTGGAGTTGGGTGGAATGAATTCCCCAGTGTCCGTCTTTACAGAGTTTAGAGCGGTTGATTCAGCGCGAGTCGTGGGCGTCTCTGATTGGGTTGGAAGCCGGTACCGAGGGGCCCTTCAGCTGCCAGCTTCGTCTGAATCGACTCGCTCTGTTAGCGCGGAAAACTATCGAATTTAACTCAGCCCCAGCCAATCACGGCGATTTGCACTGGTTGAACTGCCGAGTGGAATCGGATCTCATCGCATCGCATGATCGCATCTCATCTCATCTCATCTCATCTCATCTCATCGGTCGCGTCGCATCTTGCATGGTGGGTTAAGGCAACCACAAGACAAGGCGCTTACGGGGTTACGACCTGATGACGGAACGAGATTTTGGCGTGCTTACTCAATATCATCAGAGACAGTAGTACCTAGTAGTTACTACCAGTTAAATGACAACGTTAGGTGTTGTCTCAGTAGTTCCTGCAGTATCCAGTCTGCAGAACCGTCACAAGGCCACCATCCCTGGCCACAGAGCCACACATCACCATGGTTTGCATCGAAATTCGCATCTCCGCGGACCTGATCGGATTCAACCTGCCCAGTGCCCACGCTAGCATGACTCAAAGATCGCCTTCAAACAACGGATCGCGATCGGTCCCGGCCCCCACCACCATCATGCTCAAGTAAAACAAGTTCCAACCCCCTTGGCTGGAAAAACATCGCATCCACACCTCGCCCGGTTATCTGGACGGATGCAATGGATATGAGGCGTTCTCTGCACCTCCCCTTAATGGCTTGGGGTTTTGTTTCCCGTTACGTCCGTGACTCCGTTAATGAGGACGGGGTTTCCGCCTACCGTGGACGTCGACCCCGCTCAATAGTAGTAAGGTAGTCAAAAATGACTCAATCCCATTCAATGACAAGGGGACCCATGCGATCGGCCGACCCGATCTGTCGGGCTCAGCAGCGGTGAAGGGGGTTGCAACTGAACCTTGGAGACTCTCTCTCTCTGCCAGTCGTCTGGCTTATCAAGTTGGAGAAAACCATTCAAAGTTCTGGTGTAAAAGTTTGTATCATCGACGAAGGTTTCAATGTGCAAAAGCATGCGAAACAAGCCAAACCCAAAATTTAGGTTGCTTACCTAGTTCTCACTCTGGCAGGGCAGCAGTACTAAAGTTTAACGTAGCATGGTTGCATTTTGCATCCATCTCAAGGGGCTGAGAGAGAAAGAATAGTCGCATCGTGAATCATGATAGGCACGTCAGCCGTGGGCTCAGATCCAATTCCTGCCCCAGTGCCAGCGAGTTAAAAGTAAATCTCACTGGTCACGTGTGGGGAGAGTGAAAAGCATGAAATTCTAGGTAAAATTTAAAATTTATGAAATTTAGCCCTTTTTTTAACAAAAAATTTCAACTGTGAAATTCTTGGCAGAGCTTAGAGGATTAGTAATAATTATACTAGCCAATCTTCTTCTAGTGCATTGCCTAATAAGGCAAGGCGGTCAAAATTTCAAGTAAATTTTCACCTCTGATTTTAATTTCACTGACCCCTGAAAATTCTATAATTTCATAAAATTTTGAAATTTAAAATTATTCCTGAGTCGCGTGTAAATGTAAACTGGACCCCGACGCCCAAGTGGCTTAGAAAACTAAAAGGAAAAATCAAATCAATTGGCTATGCAGAACTACGATCCATCCTGCGATTCCTGCCTGCCAGGTCTCCAACTCCAAGGTTCCTCCTCCATAGTAATTTACTAAGTGCACTGTGGCAGTTGTATGACAAGGGTCATCCCTGTAGGTTTATATTATACCCACAAAATATTGCCAATTGCACCAAACTACTCCATATTTTTTTCTTTCTTCTTTTTTTTTTTGCATGATGGAATTTGTAGTGCTACTTGTTGGAAGCTGAAGGCCTGTAAGTAATGACAGCATGTTCTGTACCATACATTGGCATACAAACACCAATTTTTTGAAAACCTCTGCAAATGCAATTGAACGCCGTACAAGTGGCCCGGATCTCACATCCTCCGGCTGAGTCATTCCCCATTCCATGAACCCATCCGAGGTTGGTTGATTTTAATTATTTTATCATTTTAATTTGTGTCCATTTTCCAGACTTGATTTCTCGACCAAAAGTGCAAATCAATGGAATGTTTGATTGTTCGATGATAACATATGAGCGCTGGCTCGTCACTGAGCCGCGGCCACGGCTACTACTTATCAATTAAACTAAAACTGGGCAACAGAGTTTAGGGGTGGTAATTCACCCGGTATCCACGGGCCCCCTGAGACGAACACGAGGGGCGGTCGGTAGATACCCGACCTGTAACTTAAGTACTAAGTCGATTGAGAAATCAGGGTTGTTACCTTACCGATGGGCTCTGTCGGCAATGCAAGGATGCCTTATGAGGTTGTTTTCTTCTTGCATAGACTACACATGCAGGTGCAGTGAGTTCCGAGTTGGGAAACTTCCACCTAAAGCCCAGCCTGCAGCTGGAGCTGAGCTCCAAGGTTTACCTACCAGGCCAGTCAGAGAGGTCTTCGAGTTCTGACAAGCACTTTTGGCGCAGAAATAAGATGGAACCAACCAGCTGATTAAACTGCACTGCGAATGCGCTAGGAGATGCTAGTAAGTAACAAACTTGACAAGTGGGTAGACCTACAATTCCAAATCCCGGCTGGAGTTTCACGCTGGTGAGCGTCCTTGATTCTTTGTGCGACACTATACCCGGAGACCTAGACAGCAAGGTCCTGCCCTTGGGAGGTTTAGGT
Organism: Aspergillus asperescens; assembly: GCA_027569075.1. Taxonomy (NCBI): domain Eukaryota; kingdom Fungi; phylum Ascomycota; class Eurotiomycetes; order Eurotiales; family Aspergillaceae; genus Aspergillus; species Aspergillus asperescens. The sequence continues at coordinate 222,532 of JAPDEH010000030.1, read as the reverse complement.
ACAGTATTATTAGGCACATATAAAACTTTATCTCACTTCCACTGGATAACAAATCAAGATATTCCCGAAAGTTAACTTGGAAACGAGATTCTCAGCACTCGAGTATAGCACAGTCCAGGCCGCCAGCCACGAGCTGAAGTTCTCCTTGATCGTTGTCGAAAGTAAACAGCATACGTAGTAAGACCACGTAGTCTAACTCGCTATCAAACAGCCCAAGCTCACCTCTAAACCCAGGAATCCAAATCTTCATAGACAAAGGATTCCGATCGATTTCGCACCCTGGTTTCCCGGCGCCACCTCCACCTGATTGGAGAAAGAGTCCGTCTAGGCTTCAAGGGACAGGGGAACCGCTGCTCAACCACTGAGTCGCTGAGAATCGGAGGATTCCCGACTATATTCCGCGAATCCAGGCTCTGGAATCAAATCTGCCAATCAATCCAGATGGAGCGACGGAAGAGCGGTCGCAAAGACCCGTTCCGTCCACGACCGGAGATCTAAATCTGAATCGCATTGTCCGACTCCAGTCTCATATCGGTGTGCAACTGCTCCAGGCGCAGCCCCTGGGGTTTGTCGGGTAATGAGGGTGGGCTCGAGGTATTTGGAATCACGATCTGGCATCCATCTTATGTGGTGCATGCATTAGTATTGTAGATTCACTGCTGTGGTACGGAATGCTTACTAGTTCGAACTAAAATACATAGGATCAGCATCATCAGCTCAATTTGTTTTGTTACTCGGGTTTTTTTTGGTTCTTTTGAAGTCTCGGGGTAAAGAATTCCGGAATGGCCCTTGTTCTAGTGGTGTGGCATGGTAGGTGTGGTCCGATTCACTATCCTAAGGCCCACGGTGGGTCTCCGATTCATTGAGGCTTAGCTGCCATCATTCGTCGTAAGCATACCTTCGTATTTCTTTTTTTCCGATGGAGTGCAAGGCAAAAGCAGGCAGCGGTATACCGTATGGTAAGTAGATATTTACCGGAAATCACCGAATACAGCCCCGAAACTGCCAGTGCGTATGCGATTGTGGAATGATCGTTACCATACAAGGTAAGGTGTCCATCGGATTTCCCCCCTTGGCACGACTTTCTCCAGACGAACTGCATTCCATCCACCATCTGGATCTCGAGCGCACGGATGAGTCCCATATGTACGGTGTAACCCCCCAGAACCAAGGTGCATCAAGTTATCAACGGAAAATGCAGCATCTAGCGATTTAGGTGGCGCTATTGCTTAGCGCGCATGAATCTGCTAGGACAGAATCTTGAAGGCTATGATCTGTCCAACGGACGTTGAGGCTCTTATTATCCAGACTGGAAGGCAACTTCGGTAAGGCAGAGTTGCACACAATGGGCTTGAGGCTGAGGCTTGGGCGTTATTGCATGCATGTGATCTATCCATTATTGTCAGATCATTGCATCTCTGGAGTCTGGACAAGGATCTTGTATCAAGGTTTTCGGCGAGCCTGCCCGATCTGTGCGTCCTTGCTCACCGATTCTTTGTTGCTTGCTGCATTAAAGGCTCTCAGATGCACCATCCAGAGTAGCATCCGGAGTATTCTGCTGCGAAGAAAGGTCTATGTTTGGATGTACCATAGCTTTTAAAGTATTTCATACGATGATCCCAGTTGCATGAGAGTCAACCCATCTTGTCGCGAGTTCCCGAGGTGCTCATCGAGTCATCATACGGTGGAGCTCCTTTCATTATTCCATACTTTCGCTGGCCTGCTGAAGGCCCGATCTTTGCCACAGATACTTATCGGTCACGGTGTGTCACGTGCACTCTCCCCTCTTTGGGTGATGATCGTGACGTAGAACTTAGAAACGTCTTGACCCAGGGCAGGATTAGACCTATTTGATTAGGCTTAATATTCCTATATACTAGCCTTGATTAGATATGGTATTTTCATGTGAGAGATATCTATAAATATTAACTATATATTCTTTCTTTACAGGAGATTTAGATTACTCATAAATTCCTCGTATTCTATTGGTCAAGATGATACCAGCTTGCTGTCACGTGCTGATATCACCCCCGTCAGGATAAACCCCATCATTTGGCATGACAGTCAGAATCGACGTCTTGTGGTACTTTACACCACCTCTACTGATGGTAGCTGTCAAAGCTATACACATACTCCCTGAAAGTTTCAATGGACTGATCTGGTTAAATATAAAGCGCGGTCGATTCGATTTCCCCGCCGATTAACCCTTCCCCGCACAGTCCTAATACGAGGCTCATCTTCGAGATAGCAAGTTTGACGACGTCATGGCACCGCCGTACATACCCATTGTGGAGATCCCAACTGTATCGCTACTATACAGACTCAGGCGCCTAGTTCCTAACCCCCAGCCGCTAAAATCACCCTCGAAAGCCCTTAACGATACGATCTCGCTGATTCGCAATGACATAACGAAGCTAGAAGGCGTTGACTGCATCGTCAACGCAGCAAACGAACGACTTCTTGGAGGAGGCGGCGTTGATGCCGCCATTCATCGTGCTGCTGGTCGCGGCTTGCTTGAGGAGTGCCGGACACTCAATGGCTGTGATACGGGCGACGCCAAAATAACATATGCATACAATCTTCCCTACAAACGAGTGATTCACGCCGTTGGACCAATATATCATTATGAGAGGCGCGTAAGCGAGGATGCGCCGGAGATTTTGCTGCGGGGTTGTTATCGTCGGAGCCTTGAGTTGGCTATTGAGAATGATATGAAGAGTATTGCTTTCGCGGCGATTAGTACAGGCGTATACGGATATCCGCCTCGGGAGGCTGCCAGGACTGCTCTTGATGAGACGCGGAAGTTTTTGGAAAAAGAAAGCAATATTGGACGGCTGGAACGGGTTATTTTCTGCAACTTTGAATTCAAGGATGAGAGGGCCTATGAGGATTTAATTCCGTGAGTGGCTCAACGGCGCATACATCCTAAGATATACTAACTGGTTTAGGCTTCTCTTCCCCCCTGTAGAACAGCCCCAGAACACAGGCGGCGGAGACGCTCGCAATGTATCTCCATCTCCGGAAGTGCTTGCAGCGTCGCTCCCTGACCCACCAACAGCGGAGCCCACCTTGGAAGGCCAGCCAGAAAGCAAGAAACAGAAGATCAGTAAATCTGATGTGGGCTGTGATGCTGAAACTCAGACTGCGCACGTCCCTGCATTCTCTGAAGAAAGGAGTGACGATGAGTGGGAAGAAGTCAATAAACCCGAGACTGGTCGTACGGAGAAAATTGACGATGACCCCGTCGAAATTGACCGACCTTCCTCAGCTACCGATGTGCAGAGTGTGCAGTCAAGCGGGATTATTGACGATATGGTTCACTCTCAATCGACGGATGATTTCTTAGCGAAGGATTGATGCTCTTTATTGATTGTTAAAATTCGACGTCGCGAGTCGATAGTCGTGCTAATCTAGTGTTGGTGTTTATACTTGATTTTTGGGTTATATAATTTAATGACGCGCTGGCGAGATTATCGCATGTTTGCACTATTTATACGACGTTTACATCTATATTCAGTGTATAATCCCAATTCCTGACCACCATCTCTGTTACTTTGCTACGCTACTAATATTGGTGGCCTGAGGCCCAAAAATTTAGGTAATAGTGCAAACAGTACAAACAAGCTATATCAGAATCTCATCTCAAACTGCGTTAAGTCCAACTTCTAATCATGCGTTGCTGATCGCTGATCTTCTATTGTATATTTCTGGCCTCCTTACTGAAATTTGTCAATTGGTCTTGCACGATGCTATGATGTCCAATTGTAACCCAGCAGAATCTTAACTCTCCACCCACGACATACCTGACCGACGACAGAAAGAGAAGAGTGAAGAGTAACGACCATTAATCCAATATGCAAAAACCTCCGAAATTCCGCGTTCTCTCCCCGGAGGCTGCCCAAGCGCGCTCCTTCCCTTCATTACGGCCACCCTCCACACCCACACAATCCCCATCCCCGTCTGGAACGCCAACATCATCCCCTTCCAAACCCGCTCCAAGCACCTCCAGCACATCTAGCTCTTCCCAGCGCCCCTCTCCCTCGTCCCCGCGATTTTCTCTCTTCTCCTTCCTCCGTGCCCGCTATGCCGCCCTCCCCCGTCCCGCCCGCTTAACCCTCCGCACCCTCCGAGTCGTCGCCCCCATCCTCCCCATCGGCCTCTTCTTCTCCGAACACGTCCTGCAGCTCCTATGGGTAAACGGGCCCTCGATGACACCCTACCTAAATGAAGACTACGAGACCATGCACACGAAAATGGACTTCGTGCTCGTCAACATGTGGCCGTTTGGCGGAGCGGGCTTCGGATTACCATGGAGGGAGGAACGGAAGAGGAGGCTGGAGAGGGGGATGGTTGTTTTGTTTCGGTACGTTTACGTATAGATCTTCTATCTATATATATCTGCGAAAGGTTCACCGGATGCATGCTAACAGCAGTTCTTTCGATACTCCAGCTCCCCCGGAAACCCGCACAATGTCGTCATAAAGCGCATCATCGGACTCCCCGGGGACCAGATCAAAACGCGCGAACCCTGCGCCAAGGACTCGCAAATCGTGCCCTTCAATCATGTCTGGGTGGAAGGGGACGCGGCGGATCCGAAGAAGTCCCTGGATAGTAACACATATGGGCCTGTGAGTGTTTCGCTGATTTCGGGGCACGTTACGGCAGTGTTGTGGCCGAGGTTTAGGTGGTTGGATTGGTCCGTGTGGGAGAATGGGGTTGTGGAGGGGGAGGGGGATGAGGAGGGGAGGAGGTTTGGGGGAGATTATCGGAAGGAGGTTCGGGAGAGGGTTGTGAAGGAGGCTGTTCAGTTGCAGAGGCCGTTTTTGAGTTGATCTACTACTGGCACTTGTCTACGGGGGGTGTACTTATTTATACTTGTACTTATAGTAGGTAGTAAGCATGTACATATGTATATTATATTATTATAGTAGTCTTACGTGTGCTGACTCGAATTATGTATGAGAGAGAGACTGGTCAAGACGAAGTCAACCGAACCTCCTCCATCTTCCCCTCCTGCAACCGATCAATCTCCGAAGCAATACTCAACACCCACCGATCCTTCTCCACCCGACTCCTCGCCTTAAACACAATCGTCCTCCCATGCACCCCAAGCTTCGAAACAGACTTCAGCTTCTGCCTCGTCCCTCCGCTCTCCCCGAGCTCCCTCGCCCGAAACAACCCCTTCCGAAGAGGCTGCCAAATCACAAACGTAATTGCCGTGTCCTCGTCGCTACTCGTATACATATCCGAGGAAAGATAAACCCTCGGCAACGCGCCGTGGCCCGGGTTGTTACTGTCGAAAGTCTGGTTTGAGTAGAGCAGATCGTTTTCCGTCAGCAGACCCGAGTAGATGTAGCAGTTTTCGAGGTCAATGGTGGATTCAATGTTCGAGTGGATATGGGGTATTTCGACGCCGTTTTGTTTGCGGAGCGAGCTATGGTAAACTAGGAGCTTGCCGGAAGCGAGGACGACGTGGAAGCGTTTGAAGGTTCCGTGGCGGCGGGGTTTTTTGTAGAGTTGGCCGGACATCTATAGGAATTTGAAGTTAGACCTGCCTCTTTGGTGATAAGGAGGGAGGGAGTAAGGGCTTCGAGAGGGATAACCGTACCTTTATTGGGCGACAGCCTAGTAAGGAGCACATATTGTGCAGGAGTGGCGAGGCTTCCGCTTTCCGGACTTCCCACTTCTTCGCGTACTGTCCTACTACAGACTCTAGTTCCTCGTTGATGCCTAGGAGCTCTAGGTTCCGCTGACGAGTATCCTTAAGATCGACTGCATCAGCTGCCGTTCTTGCCTTCCAGTACTTGACCAGCGAGTCTAGCCTCTTCATCCACTCATCCCTAGTTGCGCTGTTGTATGTTTGAAAGCGGATGACGAGGCCGTTGTCGAGCAGCATCTCAAAACCGGCGTTTTCGATAGTCTGGTCGGCCGTGTTACCGTCCTGCGGCACATTGTCTGATTCCGTGTCCCAGTTCCTTTGGGTAGTGGTATCTAGCGTAGTTGGAGAATCCTGCGGGATACGGCGTACCTCCTGCACAAGACACAGATTGATGAATCCCTGAGCGTTGTTGAGGTTGTGGATATTCCTTTGCAGCTGCGCATATGCGTCTTCGTCGTGCCGCCTCAGGTGTTCCGCATTTCCATTAGACATCCATGAGATCTGTCCGTCTTGTAGAGAAAACGGGTCGATCTCATAGGAGAGAGGTGTTTGGTCCAATATCTCCTGAGTAGAAGGGATGTCGGAGTCCTGGGCGCATAGCCTCGGGGGTGTAGGTGGCAGGGCCTGCGACGGCTTGCAGAAGAATAGGTATTGGTCTTGACAGAAGAAGTAGAGACGTTTTGAGAACATCCTGTTCATCCGTTGATGCACGCCTTTCTGAGATGTGAGTCGGATTAAGAACCCTTCGACTGGCGCGGGCTCTTCTTCTTTCCGCGGCCCATACCCAACGGAGGTGTTGTAGTGTTTCTTTGGGCGTAGTTCGAGTTCATGTGTCCCCTGCATTGCGAGAGAGCCGTACATTTCTTCCTCATTGGCGCCATATACCCACTCTAGTCGGTCATATCGTTTCCAGGCGAGGCCCATATTTTCCGCATTTGTCCATTCCTTCATGACCGCGGACCATTCGGGACGATTTTCTAGCATTTTCATGCACCCTTGTATAATCGACAAATAGGCAGACTGATCCACTGACTTGGAAATGTTATCGCGTCCTTTCTGACCATGACTGTTGGTAGCTTCTAGCTGTTTGAACGGATTCTTGAATATAATAGAGACTGCAAGATCCGGAACATTGATCACAAGCGAAGAAGCTCGGCGTCTCCCCAAAGTATAAGCAATAAAAGTATACCATTCCACCGTGTGGGCTGCGGATTTGGTTCGCAATATGTAAATGTTTGTTCCACGCTTGGACCTGTTCCAGACCGCAATTGTCTTATCCAGAGACGAGTAGAGATTCATTTTCGTGGTTTTCCGGCCAAGAGGGATTTCGTGATAAGGAGAAGCTTTCCCGCTTTGCTCTTGAATCTTGGGCACCACGCGCGTCTTGTACATCTGCAAGGTAAAGGGGGCTTCCTTGTCCGATGTTGACCGGCAAACCACTAGATATTCTCTCCAATTATCCTGCACCCGTGTTTTCATCCGTAGGCTGTCGAATTCGGTGTATTCATCAGGCAAGTCTTCTTGTATCGTCTCCTCGATACGGACTAGCATCTTTTCTGCTTTTATAAACTCCCCTTCTTCAATCTTGCGCCGAGAAAGCCAATCCGGCACATTGTTCTGCGTCCTCGATACCTTGGACGCAATCCGCTGTTTCTTGTTATTTAAATTGTCATTGAGAGCGATTCGATGCGCAATCTGCGAAAAGTGTGTGTCCTGTCGCCTATGCCGAAGTACATGATCTCCTTCCCCGGAAATTGCACGCTGAGGCTCTTGTCGCTGAAGGGCAGGAGATGCTAGGCTGCGTTGTTTCCCTTTGTCCTTATTCCATGAATCCCTTAGCAATGGCACTGTCGACCCAGATTCACTAGGAGCTGCTGATGGGGGTAGCTGGCTAACATTAAGATGGCTAGAAACACTTCGCGCTTGCTCGCTCTGCGACACAGCTTGAAGGCTCGAATCCAGCCGTTTGTCATGTTTAGCTGAAGGGACTTGCGTAATGCTAGAGAGACTTGGGCTCGGTTCTCTCGCCGTAAAATATGCCGATCTTGCGTCGTTTCTCCTCCCAGGTGTTTCACCGCCGTCTTGGGTGAGCACCGGAGGGGGAGGTTCATCACCTTCTTCATACTCATGGGTCAAAGTCCTGAGATCCTGCGTGGACGGCGATTCTTCCTGGCCGCCGTCCGCTTCTTGTTCCGTAGCTGGCTGATCCTCCTCTTGCTCAGTTGGTAGATGGGTGACGTGCGGTTGCTCAATTTCTCGCGCAAAATCCGACTCGGCAGAGAAGATAACGGCTTTCGATCTATAATTTCTAAGACTTAACCGTGTCTTGTACCATGACTTGCGATGGCTCAGGAGCCAGTTTTTGGGTATGGGACCGATAAAGAATCGCTTGTTCGTTATGTGGAGGTGGTTCGCGGAGGCATGACGCTTGTTGGTTGTTAGCGGTGTTGGGCGGCATTTCTCAAATAAATAAAATCTCTTACCAGCTTTTCGATGGTATATGAGCCCGGTTCGAGGCCCGGTTGACCGTCGTCTGGCGTGCGCGAGTCAATTTCCATCCCCGCGTCGCCAACATTCTGGGCACTAGCACTAGACATTCACTATGGGGCTAAAGAGTGAGTTATTGCGGGAGAAAAAAAAGAATGAAATTAAGGCCGCTTCCAAGGAAACTACCCAGATCAATGGAAGAAAATGATTATCAAGATGACCAGCCCGCGGTCCTTCTGGCAGAAAGCTGAAAGTATATGAGACGGAGCCTAGAGAAATGACGTCGTGCTCGTAATCGGAGCTGTTTGCAGCGTTTGCAGATATTTGCACTGTTTGTGACTCACAACCCCGCTCATTGGCTTCCACTATGTTGCGTGGCCTGCTTGTGGCGGTGAAGCTGTTGATGCAACCAGACAGCCCCCAATCCCCTGACTTTGTCCTTTACAACCCATTTGATTCTTTTCAAGCGCTGCAGTTTTATAGAACGATTCAAGATGCCAGCTGAGATCATTCCGGGCGGTACCTGGTTCGATACCCTCAAAAAGTCGTTCGCGGACGTACCGATTGATGCCGCCAACGACAATGGCATTTCCACCACGGAGTTCCTCGAAGCTGCTGATTCTCTGACCACACTATTCGGTATGTCCTAGACTTACCATAGTAGATTGCAGACAGCTAGTGCTGACCGTGCATCATAATAGACCTCCTCGGCTCCACCGCATTCTCCCCCGTCAAGAGCGACATGACGGGCAATATCAAGGTCCGTATATCCCCCGCATTCAACTGCCACCCGCCCTAACATGCACGCAGAAAGTCAGAGATAGGCAGCTGGCTGCCCCTGGCGAATCGGAGACCCTTCAAGCCCTTGTGGTCAACGAATTGAAGACGAAGAAGCATGTTGCAACAGAGGGCTTGGTCTGGCTTGTTAGGTTCGTGTCCCAAAGTCTAATGACAAGAAGCTTGGTCTCGAGGAAATAGTTTTATAGTCCACTAACCTCCTTCTCCATATATAGGGGTCTTGACTTTACCGCTCAGTCCCTTCGCCACAACATCGACAATGCCTCGAAGGAGCTGTCCGATTCCTTCCGTGATGCGTACGGTAATACGCTCAAGAAACACCATTCATTCATCATCAAGCCCCTCTTCTCCGCAGCCATGAGTGCAACTCCTTACAGGAAGGACTTCTATGCTAAGCTGGGCAGCGATGACGCTAAAGTCAAAGCTGCACTAGAGCGTGAGGTGACAGCTCTGGAAGAGAGGGTGGCCATCCTAAAGTCCTTCCAGGATCGCAAGGAGGCTAAGTGGTGATTGTTGTTTGACTGAATTGATATGTAAAGCTCTCGTGCTATGTCAAGGACATTTGCCTCTAGAATTGTATATATGCCTCTGCGACATTTTGATTACATAGCTCGACTCAACTATACCAATTACACCAAGCTGTTACTCGTGATCAGGGAGATTGATTGACTGACCATTCATTTACTTAGTCTGCCCCCTATTCTTGTATACAGATGAACCCGATACAGCATTTCTTCGAACATTATATCTATTAGAAGTTTCAACGCGATTTGGATGGTTCTACATTTTCTTCAGGTGTTCATAATACAGCTACAGTTGTCAACTATGTCCTTCTGAGTCATCCTATTTTGACGCAGGCACAAGCCCATTCGACTGGTGGAGACTGGAGGAGCTTGGGATTTGCAATAGCTCGATCGATATATTAATTCGATAGCTTATTTGCGCCTTTACTTGCAGACTACTCCGTACTGTGCACGACAAGTGCAAGGTCAAGATATTGGCGTACCCAGGATTCGGGAAGTAGATTCAGCGCTAGGAGCCGACTCTGCCTAATATTTCCAACACGTTCGGATTAGGTGGATTTGGAAGACTTTCCGAAATCGCAAATGCGAAACAGCAAACGCGCTTCTCCTGCTCTGTCGTCGTAACAGCGGGCCGATCTTTAGTCCTAATTGAGAAATAATATAACAGCCCAGACTGGAGCCCGGACATCGCCCTGGTCCCCTAGCCCGCCGCACAGGGAGACAACGCCCGCTCCGTGCTTTTTCTCCACTGCGAAGGCGAGGCTGTCTAAGTATTTGGTCGACTTGGCGTATGTCCATCTCTTACCTTTCCTCAACTATATTGAAAGTTGAAATCCTAGCACTATCGCTAAGACCTTCGCGAATATGCCTCGATCGAAATCAAGGAAGGTCCAGAACGTGGTGAAGAATTTCCACTACGCAAGTAATGTTAATCTATAGACTCGACGTCGTACAGGGGCGCAAGGATGCGGGGGATTATTGAAGAAAGTTCAATAAGCCCAAGGCCACGAGCTGTCAGGCGTATACGGGAATCCCATAAATTCTATTAGCGACCCAAGAAGCTGAAGTTCAGTTAATCGGTTTCTGGACAAGGTTTCTGACTCGCACACTATTCCTTTCCTTCGATTCTTGATTCGATTCGTTTTTGAAGCCCCACGGCAAGCCCCACCCGGTGGACTCGGTTGTTGATCGAAATCAATAATAGGTACCAAGTCCGTCGTTCGCCGCGAGTACTCCAGACTAGTACGGTGAGAGCAGACTTGAAAGCCGAGACAGCATCACTTGTTGCCGATCTTCAGCGTCGATTCATATTTGGTTGATCTGGTCTATGTGACTCGGATCCCATCTCCCATGTCTAATCACAAGGAATCTCGTTCCTTGCTTGAACTCGGCCGGAAAAGAGAACCATAATTCTATTGTTAACTAGCCTATCGCTCAGCCAGGATAACCGTGGCTGAAGCCAGCCACCAAGAGAGGGTTCGAACTTCAATCCATGGTTGTCAAATAACTTCTGGAACGTTTTTGAACTGAACCTGTCTATGTAGTTTAGCATCTTGGCGTCGTTGTGCGAGGACCATGGAACTTGGTGGACTTGGCGGCCAATTTGGAAATGGCCCAATCATTTCAGGACCAGTCGACCAGGTCAACTTCAATCGAAGATAGTTTCATCAGGGGCTGCCAAGCAGTGGTACTGGTAACTTCGAAAGGATCTTTAATTTGGCCACCCACCAGAGAGTGATGGAACGGATTACTCGGCCGCATCTGCTCTTCCCGAACTTTTGAAGCTATCTGAACCTGCTTGAGTCCAGTGTGGTATATCTCACAGGTCATAGATGAAGTACGAGTATTAGAATTAGAACAGCAGTAGTGCTTCAGTTCTGAACAAGCTTCAATAGCTCCCGTCATGCAAAATAAAGGTGGTCAGGGTGAAAATGGACGTACTATCAGTATCTACTGCCACCTAGTACTTAGTAGTAGTAAGTTGATGTGGTGGGGTCGTGTAAATTACTACAAAAGGGGATTCTGACAATCACCATGGTGTCTAAAAGGTTCAAGTTGGTCCTAACGGTCAGGAACATTAATAATGTCAGCATGTGTGAGAAGGTAGGTTCTCTTTCAGCTAGCGTATAAAGTAATCGCATTCGTAAAATCAATATCAGCCAACCAGAGATGGAATAGAGACGGCTCTGACATGAACTGCTAAGTCTAATTCGGCTAGCATAAATACCGATCTGACAGCTCTCTGACCTACTTCAAGGCCTTACCCCGCACCAGGCCGGCAACCAAGACCCCTAGGGTTGTCAAACTAATCCTTCCTGATTAAATGACTCGAGCTGGCTTTGAACGTGTGATCTTCTAACCTGTAGGGCCTGATCAAATTGTAGCGGGCACGCGTCGGGGCACCGTGCTCCAACTGGGCCAAAAAGGTCGATTTGATCTACGGCCTGATCTGCCCCTATATAGCTGTCTGCCCGTGACAATACTATATAAAATACTAATATATAGTTTATAGCCCTCTCTCTCTACTCTTATTATCTTTTAATAATAAAAATACTAAAAATACGATATAATTTATATTTCCGGGAGAAATACTTATTTTAGGAGGTTAAACCCTTATTGTCAATATATATTTTATATTTATAATCTAAATTCTTGATTTTATATCTATTAGAGGCTTGGTTGTTAAGATATTCAAGATTAAAAGTAGGCTGCTGTATAGAGTAAACTGCCTGCGCGGCTCAGGTGGTGCGCGACTTAGTTGGGAATTACGTTAATTGCCATCGTTGGACCTTTGCCTCCGCCAAACTAATCCCCATTTGCACCATTGCCGGAGACCCACACCAGTTTTTTGCCACCATATGCCACATGGTCCCACATAGCCCCACAAGTCTCACTCCTTTTGGGCAAACGTCCTGGCCACCCCCGGAGTTTCTAAATAACTTTCCGTTGGATTCGACTCCCCGCATCTCAAACTGTCCAAACTGCCGACTCTACTGGAGTATCACAGGTATCTCCACGGCGTGCCTCGGAACGATATACTAATTAGGTAAATAGGCGCCTGAGAAGGCGAAGATATTATGCTTCAGTTTTGGGTCTATTCTGCTCTTCGCCGGGTCGCACCTTTTAGGTTTTTGCCAAAACCTTCTACGCAATAATGGAGCCAGGGTCGTGATTAAAAGTTACTAAATACTAATATCTCCACCTGACAGTGCATCCAGGTCTAGCCATTTCGTGTCCGCCGACTCCATTGTCACCTTGTCTAGTCGATCGTCCTTGGGAGAATGCCACAATAAGCGGGCTCTTTCCTTTTATCTCTTCCTCTTCCTCCTCAGCAATTGCCGTTGCAGCAAGAGGCTCCCTTGAGCGAGACGAGAACTCTTGAAATACGCGGAGCTTTCCTTTCTCCTTCCAGGGGGCAATGCTGTTGAACATCAATCGTACGGCTGTTTCGCGATAGTCGCCTTCCAAGGAATTCTTCCAAGATGTTCCCACTCGAGGGCCGCAGTCTATCCATCTTCGTCGTGGCCCTAGTGTTCCTGATAATCTCGTTCGTTTCCGTCGCCCTACGATGTTTCGTTCGTTTGAGATTAGTGAAAGCGTTTGGTTGGGATGACTCTTTGATGGTTTGCGCGATGGTATGTGCTGCGTTCGACCCTGGCCCCAATCCACGAAGAATGGCGTGACATGGAGCTGATACACATCTACTAGGCATCGAACATACTGTTTGCGCTTTGTGGAATGATAGGTGCCCGCTATGGTATGGGTCGAAAGATGGAGGATTTCGATACTCATGCGGCTGAATTCGAAACTGCTCTATTTGTACGTGTCTTATTACCAATGCAAAGTCGTCGACTTTGGTCAACTTGCACTTTTACTTATGCCTTCAATAGTGGTGGTGGCTGGGCCAAGTGAGCTATGTGATCACATGCGTGGTCGCGAAAGTGTCCATCGCTTTGGCACTCCTTCGTCTTACCATCACTAGGACTCACAAGGCCATTCTATGGGGCGTGATTTGCGTTTCTATCGTCATCGGTGTGGTGTTTTGGTTCCTGCTTATGCTGCAGTGCAGTCCTGTGGAATATTTCTGGCGCCGGTTCACAACCGAGGGGACCTGTTTGGATACCGACTATATCGTCAACATTGCCTATCTCTATAGTGTGACGGCGACCATATGCGATTTTATCCTTGGTCTCCTGCCTATTGCGCTAGTGTGGTCGTTGCATATGAACCCCAGGGCGAAGGTTGCGCTTGCTGCTATCCTAAGCATGGGATGCATGTAAGTCACTGATACTCTACAAACGCTTTGTATATGACCCCGGCTAACTCTCCATATAGTGCCAGTGCTGGCGTTATAGTCCGCATTCCATACCTTCATTATTATAAAGAGACAGAGTTCTTATGTGAGTTCTTGCATCGTCAATTACCCAGGTGAATTACATTTACTAACATTTTCAACCCTCCTAGACGCCACATCAAACATTTCCATCTGGTCGAACATCGAAGCTGGTCTAGGAATCACTGCAGGTAGTCTGGTGACTCTGCGTCCGCTCTTCCGCTGGTTCCGAGGAACAAGGTACGATAATTCCAGGAGTAGAACTGATGGAAGGACAGCCAGTATGCCCCTTTCCAGCATGAACGGAGGCTATAATTATCGCCAAGATCAACCGGGGAATAGGTACTGGCGGTCAGATCTTGGGACTCAGCCCAACCATGGGGTTACCACGACTGTTCGGACATCTCACGGGAGCCCAGCCAGCAGCCAGGACGACCTCAATCCTAAGCAGGATTCACTCACCGGGGTCAATGTACAAAAGTCATTCTTTGTGACGACAAATAAGGCTTGATTAGGAATATATAATTGGATATATATTATAATATTTATTTAGTTGGGCTTTGGGAATCTAGTAGGTAGTTCAGTATCCTAGAACGAGGTCACTCACTTATTTGGTATCTGAGAGCGCCAGCTTTTTTTCGGGCTCAGTATCAGTGACGTGCAATAATGGCATTCTTCGTGAATTTCCCCTCGGCTCAAAAAGACTATGAAGCTTAAAGAGGATGTATCTACAGTTCTACCCAGAGATGGAGGGCTTGAAGCGCGGAGAATTCGAAATTCCGTCATCGCTGATGGCACGTGGCGCTGGCCAATCGACGCAAACAACAGCTCTCCGCCCAGCGGCGAACACCAACCTTCAGCAAAATTATACAGTGAGGTGGCTTCTTCGTCAATTTCCCTCTTTTTATGCTAATTGCAGGTTTCTAGGAGGGCTCGAAGCCAAATAACTGTACATTTGTCTCCTATGAGCTATTGAATTGTTATTTTTCTCGTTTGAAGTTCAGCCTCGTCTGGCCCACGTGGTGGTCATTCGAATTTCATCATGTTAGTATCACAAAATCCATGGTTACAGCGCCGCGTTGTTGTCACTAACAAAATCCAAACGTAGGGCGAGACTTGTCGATGACCCCCAGATTAAATATGCCTCGCTGCATAATCCCATACCCACTCAGCTACATACCTACGTGTGGCCGTTCCTGATCATCTGGCCGACCTTCTTTGCCTTCTACCTCTCTCCCGAACGCTACGATACGTACATTCAAGGACAGGAATGGACCTTTGTATGGTCTGGATCGATTATTACTCTTCAGTCGCTTCTATGGTTGATGACAAAATGGAATATCAACATCCGGACGCTCTTCACGACAACCAAGGCCAGGTCTCCTGATTCTGCCCAGCTTATCAAGGTGATTCCGGAGGCCAACTCCGGCTCCGCTGAGATCTGTCGCTTGGTTCGGGATACACTGGCAGGAGTTACCACACTCTCGTTTTTATTCCAGAAACGGCGATTCATCTACTACCCCGAGAATAAAAGCTTTGCACCCTTGTCCTACGTTCTGGATGATGAGCCTAAGCCGGCTCTCAAGACATTCCAGGATTCCGAAGGCTTGCCTTCCAAGACTGAAATTGAACGTATCCAGCACCATTACGGCGATAACACGTTTGATATTCCTGTACCTGGATTTATTGAACTGTGGCAAGAGCATGCAGTGGCGCCGTTTTTCGTTTTCCAGATCTTCTGTGTCGGATTGTGGATGTTGGATGAATACTGGTACTACTCGCTATTTACTCTCTTTATGCTTGTAGCGTTCGAGAGCACGGTCGTGTGGCAGCGACAGAGAACCTTAAATGAGTTCCGGGGCATGAACATCAAACCCTATGATGTGTGGGTTTACCGTGAGCGCAAATGGCAGGAAATCACCAGTGACAAGTTGCTTCCCGGTGACTTGATGTCAGTGAACCGGACCAAGGAAGATGGCGGTGTTGCGTGCGATATTCTTCTCATCGAAGGCAGCGTCATTGTCAACGAAGCTATGCTCTCCGGAGAAAGTACACCACTTCTTAAAGAGTCGGTTCAGCTTAGGCCTGGGAATGATTTGATTGAACCTGACGGGCTGGATAAGAACGCGTTTGTGCATGGAGGAACCAAAGTTCTGCAGATTACTCACCCAAACACCACCAACGGCGATGAATCGCAGCAGACAACTCCCAAGGTCCGTGCGCCTCCAGACAACGGAGCTGTCGGTATTGTCGTGAAGACCGGATTCGAGACCAGCCAGGGTAGCCTTGTTCGCACTATGATTTACTCTACGGAACGTGTCTCTGCCAATAACGCGGAAGCCCTGCTTTTCATTCTGTTCCTGCTGATTTTCGCCCTTGCTGCGTCTTGGTATGTCTGGCAAGAGGGTGTTTTAAGGGACCGTAAGAGATCAAAATTGCTGCTAGACTGTGTTCTTATTGTTACAAGCGTTGTTCCTCCGGAACTTCCCATGGAGCTCAGCCTTGCTGTCAATACCAGTTTGGCTGCCCTGAGCAAGTTCGCGATCTTCTGCACTGAACCATTCCGGATTCCCTTTGCGGGGCGTGTCGACATTGCCTGCTTTGACAAGACTGGTACCTTGACGGGTGAAGATCTGGTCGTCGACGGCGTTGCCGGCCTCAGTCTTGGACATACTGGCGCAAAGGTCGAAAATGATGGGGCTCACACTGAACTCAGCAAGGGCAGCAGTATTCCAGTCGATACAACCCTTGTTCTTGCCAGCGCTCACGCTCTAGTCAAGCTAGATGAAGGTGACGTTGTCGGCGACCCAATGGAGAAAGCAACCCTCCAGTGGCTTGGTTGGACTTTGGGCCAGAACGATATTCTCACAAGCAAGAATGGGTCGGCAGCAGGCGCTCCTCGCTCTGCTGAATCGGTTCAGGTTAAGAGGCGCTTCCAATTTTCTTCTGCTCTGAAGCGACAGAGCACAATCGCAACCGTCATTACTAACGACCGTAAGACATCCAAAAATGTCAAATCCACTTTCGTTGGTGTCAAAGGTGCGCCAGAGACGATTGGAACCATGCTTATTGACACACCGCCGAATTATGAGGAGACCTTCAAATATTTTACTCGTAACGGTGCTCGTGTACTCGCTCTTGCCTACAAACACCTGTCTCTTGAGGCCGAACTCTCCCAGGGACGGATCAACAACTATACCAGGGAAGAGATTGAATCTGATTTGACGTTTGCCGGTTTCCTCGTGTTGCAATGCCCTTTGAAGGATGATGCGATCAAGGCCGTGCGCATGCTCAACGAGAGCAGCCACCGTGTTGTCATGATCACTGGAGACAATCCTCTCACCGCCGTTCATGTTGCACGTCAAGTTGAGATTGTGGACCGCGATGTTTTGATCCTTGATGCTCCCGAACATGACAAGTCAGGTACCAGAGTGGTGTGGCGAAGCATTGATGATAAGGTTAACATCAATGTCGACCCTACGAAGCCGTTAGATCCAGAGATCTTGAAGACTAAGGATATTTGTATTACTGGTTATGCTCTGGCAAAGTTCAAGGATCAGAAGTCTCTTCCTGATCTACTTCGCCATACCTGGGTTTATGCTCGTGTCTCTCCGAAGCAGAAGGAGGATATCCTTCTTGGTCTCAAAGATGCTGGATATACGACTTTGATGTGTGGTGATGGTACCAACGATGTTGGGGCGCTAAAGCAGGCCCATGTCGGTGTCGCCCTGTTGAACGGCTCCCCGGATGATTTGACCAGAATTGCTGAGCACTATCGGACAACGAAGATGAAGGAGATCTATGAGAAACAGGTGGGCATGATGCAACGGTTTAACCAACCCGCCCCTCCTGTGCCTGGGCAGATCGCCCATCTTTACCCACCCGGCCCCAGCAACCCTCATTACCAGAAAGCCATCGAAAGAGAGGCACTGAAACGAGGTGCAAAGAATCCTGAGAACCAGGCGGAAGCGATTCCCACAATCACATCGCCTGGTGCTCAAGCGCTACAGCAGTCTAACCTGAACCCTCAACAGCAACGCCAGCAGCAAGCTTCAGTGGCAGCGGCCGGATTCGCGGACAAGCTTACCTCGACTATGATGGAACAGGAGCTCGATGATAGTGAGCCTCCAACTATCAAATTGGGAGACGCGTCCGTCGCTGCACCCTTTACCAGCAAACTGGCCAATGTCATTGCCATCCCCAATATCCTTCGTCAAGGCCGCTGCACTCTCGTCGCGACAATTCAGATGTACAAGATCCTTGCTCTGAACTGTCTAATCAGTGCCTACAGTTTGAGTGTTATCTACCTTGATGGAATCAAGTTCGGTGACGGCCAAGTGACTATCAGCGGTATGCTGATGAGTGTTTGCTTCCTTTCAATTTCTCGTGCCAAGGTAAGCGTCAATTTGTCATTTTCTATAGCCATTCTAACGAATTCGCAGTCTGTCGAAGGCCTGTCCAAGGAACGCCCCCAACCGAACATTTTCAACATCTACATCATTGGCTCTGTTCTTGGACAATTTGCCATCCACATTGCGACCTTGATTTACCTGTCAAACTATGTGTATAGCATTGAACCGTACGTTGCTTTCCATCTTCTATACTCACTGCCAGTCCGACTAACAATCCACAGGCGGGATTCTGAGATCGACCTAGAGGGCGAGTTCGAACCATCGCTTCTCAATAGCGCCATTTATCTTCTCCAGCTCATTCAGCAAATCTCCACATTCTCTATCAACTACCAGGGCCGTCCATTCAGAGAGTCTATCCGCGAGAACAAGGCCATGTACTGGGGACTGGTTGCCGCGTCCGGTGTTGCATTCTCGTGTGCAACTGAGTTCGTTCCCGAGTTGAACGAGAAACTGCGTCTTGTTCCTTTCAGCAACGAGTTCAAGATCACTTTGACGGTTTTGATGGCACTTGATTACGCGGGTTGCTGGGTTATCGAGAACGTGCTTAAGAGACTCTTCAGCGACTTCCAACCGAAGGATATCGCTGTCCGCCGTTCGGACCAGCTCCAGCGAGAATTTGAACGCAAGAAGCTGGAGGCACTTGAGAAAGCCCCAGCAAATTAATAGCCAGGGGTTGCTTAGATTTTTTTTTAAGACTCTATTTGGGGTAGGCGTAGATCTCTACCTAGATCTCTGTCAGTTGGGGAATTGCTGACTTAGTTGAAGAATGTAATTGTCAGTATATATTTCAGGTATATACAAATATAAATGGTTGAATCAATTCTATAATCTATGAGAATAATTATCTGGTCGAATAATAATGTACTCAGAGTAGTAGCCATGTGGTGCCGTATGACCATGGGAGAGGTTCCAAGAATCTCCGAAGCTCCGCCCCCCTCACTCGCAGATCACCACGCTTGCTCTCTTACAACCTGGAGCTGGAGCCTGCTTCAGTTTCCTCTCTTGCGGTATTGTCAAGCCCCAGGCTTTCTTTTGTTTCTTTGACTCTACTTGCGCACTGCGTCCGCTACAACTCCCACCTTCCGCATTCCGCATTCCGCATTCCGCGGCCTTCCCTTCCCATGCTCACATAATCCGAGTTCACCATGTCCCGGAGGACGATGGGTGGAGGTCGTGTCTTGGGCTCCGCGAACACTCGTACTCCAACAGCGACTCTAACGTCCCCTCAACAAAGGCCGAATATCCTGTCTCCCTCGGCCAGTACCCTTTCCCTCAACTCCCAGGCTTCAGCATCCCATATCTCGACCGAAACCCAAGATCTGACCTCCCGCATCTCACTCGAAAATGGAAGCGTCCCGATACCTGCGGCTCCGGCCGCGGTTGGGGCCCAGCTATCCTGCCCGATCTGCAGTGAGGAGATGGTAGGTTTTACCTATTCCTGTATTTCTTATGTTTTTTTGCGGGGTGTGTGACCGCATCGCTAACAAACGCCAGGTTACATTGCTGCAGCTAAATAGGTATTTAACGGAGCACCTATCCCCTTACCTTCCTCGTGCTACGATTAACAATATACCCTCAGGCACCTTGACGACGTCCACCAGAACCTAGAAGACGACCGACAGGATGAAGTTAAAGATTGGTTCAAAACGCAGATGGAGAAGGCAAAGCGCTTCCAGCCGCTAGCCGTCCTCAACCAGAAGCTCAAGGGCCTGGACGTATTTGAGTCGAATGAGAACCAGCAAGCCATAACGGGCGCAAGTCGGCCGCCTGGTCACTCGAAGAACCTCTCCCAAAACCTTCCACAGAACCTTTCACAGAATCTCTCACTTGAACAACAACCGAAACCGCTGGACCCGGAAGATATCATCACGAAGGAGCATTGGCAGCTTCGCGGGTTTATCGATTCTTGCCTGGAGCCGTCGTGTGGACAACGACTTAATGCTGCGAATGGGTGCGTGAACTGTCGGAAATGCGGGAAGCTATTTTGCGAGGAGCATACGATGTATCAAATGAAGCTTTCGAGGTCGGCGCAGCATGAACCCGTACGAGGGTTGTGGTATAGAGTTTGTGAGACTTGTTATAAGTCTCGAGATGGATATAATGACCATAGCGGTATTTGTTCTCATCTTGGTTAGAAAGCAGATTCTAATATGCGGTAGGCCTGATAAGAGATCGGATGGATGAATTCAAGGCTGTGAGGAAGCCTAATGCGGACAAGTCTTTGCTGGAAGTCTCGCGGCTAGAGAAGCGTCTGACGAGACTCACTCAACTGTTAGCCAGCCTCTCCCCAGAGCAGCTTCAGTCGAACAAAATCTGGCCAATTCCATTCCACCACGACGAGCGGAAGGCTCTCGAGCAAACGGTTATCAGCTGGCAGGATGATACTAGTGTGGCGAGGTGTCCGTTCTGTCAACAAGATTTCTCTAGCTATTCTTTTCGAAGGCATCACTGCCGAACTTGCGGGCGAGTTGTGTGTGGTGATGTTTCAACGGGATGCTCTGTTGAAGTTCCGCTAAGTGTGACTCCATGTATGTGTTGCAGGCGATCTGGTTTCGTCACTAGCTAACATGGTTCAGTATCAAAAGCCTATGTGGAGAAGTCAATCAACGTGGGATCAATGAATATCGACATCAGACTCTGTAAAGAGTGCAAGTCAACATTATTTGACAAACGCGACTTTGATGCGGACCTCGCTCGGAAGCCTGCAGATGTACGATCGTATGAGAACCTCAGACAGTTCGAGCGGGGGATTCGACTTCTCATGCCTAAGTTCCAGAAGCTCCTCACAGCTTTACAGTACGTTCCGAACAACACTCTGCTCCATGTGATGTTAACCAACTCTGTAGAAACCCGAGGCGACCGCCCTCGCCCGCTCAGTTAGCGGAGGCGTCGAAAGTCCGCAAACGATTGACTGACTCTTTCACCCAATACGATACAGCTGCTAGACGTATTCGTGACCTACCGACAGACTCTCCAACTCAACAGCGTCTCCAGAAAGCAATTTTCCAGCAAGCTAGCAACTTCCTCCATCTCCATATGCTCCCTCTGAAGACTCTACCAAAGATGCTGAAACATGCCACACCCAATGGTAATCAACCAAGTGCCACAAGTTCTCCTGGAAGCCCCGGCAGCGTATCAACAGAAGGTCATCGGCGGCAAGGCTCTGCTCTGAGGTCGATCAAGAACGGAAATGTCCCGGCTAGCATCAGCAATATCAGCATAGCCAGCGAAACCAGCAGCACTGTGTCTGCACTTGAAGCGGAGGAAAAAGCCCTGCGTGAACGACTTATCGTGCTGGAAGAGCAGAAGTTCTTCGTTTCCCGTATGATCGCGGACGCGAATCGGCGACGCAAATTTGACGAGGTTAGCAGTCTTGCAATGAATATCGAGGATCTTACTCGGGAGATTGACCGTGTCAACGGCATGCTTGACGGGCTGGACTTTGAAGGTGCCTACATGGATAACCGGTAGGCGTAATACTTATACTCTCTGGTAATTTTCTTGTTTCCGACATTGCATAGTCAGCTTACCTCTCATTATGTTTTTATTTATTTTATTTTTTGGCCCTTGTTGCAGTATGGCATGGCGTTTGGGTTTCGAGCATAGCACCGGCGCTTAAAGTCGTCCGTCTCCACGGAGGTTTCTTTATCAAGCTTTATACTCTCAGCTAAATAATCAGCGTTTGTTATCTATAAAATTCATTGCCTAGGTATTCTTGCTTGGGGCAGTTCTTATTCGTCCACGATAGGCATAGTTTGGGGTCGTGAAGGTGGGATGTCATGTCAGAGGTGACACCTAACGTTTCCAACATCAACTCCAATCCATCCCTGCCCCTACCTCAACCCATCCTTCTTCAATGAGCACATCCTAAACCCCGAATCAATGAATTCGAATTCAATTGCTAAAGGCGCCTTTCTATGCACCATCCTTTCGCTGCTCCACAACTGCTGTGATGACGGCCCCTGAACCACTATCGCCACGACACACCTGGCATATATGGGCAAGGTCTGCGCCTTGTGTATAGCCCAGCCGTTACAGCTGATTTCACACCTTGGCCATGATGATTTATGCATGGCCATTGTGCTGGCGGTAGTCTCCAAACCGTCATTTCTAGGGCCTCGAACAGCTTTCCTCGTTTCCTCGCCTTGAATCTTGGCCAACTCTTCGGCAGCATGCTTCTCTACCGTGCCTTCTTCCTTCGCTGCGCAGTTTCCCATTTCAAACCTTCCGCTAGCGAAGCTAAGTGCGCTATGGTCCGTGAGCAAGACTGACCCCGATTTCAGATTCCATATCATGGTTAACAAGATGCATTGGGCATATGGGGACTTGGGCTTCGTGTGCATCCGTAAGTTTTCCTTTCCCTCTTTCCCTTCTTACACATGGGTTCGAGACCTATATGGCGAGCAGGGCTGAACTATCTAGGTCCGCGTGAGATCTCTCTTTGTCAACAACGCTAACACTGTCCATGACAGTCACAGCCCAACGTAGGTTCCGTTTTCACCAAGAGGCCTTACTTGGCATGGTAGTTCTTACCCGCCTGGTCGCTTCGTTCGACTCGGGATAGAGCACGGTTTTGCTCGACAGAGGAAGGTACGGCCCACGATCGAGGATTACCACCGCGGATCAGTACTTATGTCTGTGCTAAGTCCAGTCAGCAGCACTTGATCGACCCAATACCGCCTCCGGATCTGGGAACATTGTCAGGACCTAGTTGCGTCGAAGCTTAAGTGGATTGAGGCCCCGTTGACGGCATGTTGTGGATGACCTGCTGCGGATTTGATGTCGTTAGTGACCTGACCTTTGGAAAGTCTCAGAAACAAACTTCGCCGACCTCAAGATGCAGCGCGGTGCTTTTCTCCGTTACTCTCAACATTCTCAGTTCGGTTCCCAGTCGAAAAAGAAAAAAAATCTCAAGGTAGTCGATAGATGTTGTCTGATGGGAAGGGGGTTTCAGGATTCCTTCATGACCCATACTACAGATCTCGAATTACCTAATTTCTGATCCGAGGTAACAGGTGGGTTTGCTGCGTTGATCGATTGAAGGATATAGAAGCAAAAAATGCAAATAAGAAAGCCGAACGGGGGGGTCGAACCCCCAACCTTGAGATTAAGAGTCTCACGCTCTGCCGATTGAGCTAGCCCGGCTTGTTATGGAATTGCCGTGGATTAATGGGTCTGGTATGCAACTTCGTTTTTATTTTTTATTTTTACTATTGAGATGTGGCTTCGTTTGAATAATGTGGTTGAACTGTGGTTGGTTAAAATTCTACGTATAAATTTGCGATACATGTTAAATTGAACATAACCTAAATTAAACTACCCATTCCCCCCCCCTTTTTTTTTTTTTTTTTAACTTAAGACCACGGGGTGGAAAGTACGTGGTTGGAACTTTTATCTTCCAGCACACATATATTTATATACGTCCTCCCTCGCCCAACTATATCCCATGACCTTACGTGGGTTACCCATATTCAACGAAGATCAAGTAGATGGGCAGGGACAAGAACAAAAGTGAGAATATTATTAATACTCCGTAATAAGGTTGTGAGAAGTGAGCAGAACAAGAGCATGATCTACATACGGAAAACCTTAAATCTACCTTCTTCCGCAACTACTGTTAAGGAAGGACTCCAGGATGATCAGTCTTTCTACTTCTAGTGTCTCGCTTTCTTCAGCTTTGGATCTCTCGAGGTTATCACGAACCACCGGGCGACTACCTATTCTATCAAAATCGATTTACGGAAGTAGTCTACTAATCTTCGCTTTCTTTAGTATAAAGTGGCGCAACCAGGATATATATTATATATATATGTGCAAGGCAGTTACCAGAGAGAAGATTAAAACCCGGTTAAATCAATCTGCCCATCGCATTGAAATAAGAATCCACCAAGTGAGTAGGATTGAATTGAATAAAACCAGACTGACTGCTTTTGGTTGGTGGTGGCGAGTGGTTGAGTTAGGATTGAATCGGTGTATACATACAACACAGATAAGTAGAGATACAGATACAGATAGAGCTATGCTATAATATAGTATAATAGATGTAGATATACAAGACATAACGGGAAATATTTTGCGAAGTGCAGTGTTGTTTCGAAAAAAAGAAATAGAAGGATCGAGACCAGAAAGATTTGATAAGAAAGAGACCATGGCCAGCAACACCAGATACGAAAGGAAAGAGAACCCGAATTTAGAGACTGAAAAAATGGCGGTGACGATAAGGGAAAAAAATAAATTCCATAGGTACTCCGAATGATGCAATTGCGTGTGCGTGTGCGTGCGTATTCAGCTGATAAAACGGAAACGGACGGCTATGACAAGTAGTAAACGATTTGACGGTATGGTGTAGTATGGAAATAAACCTAGCATACGCTCGCTAAATGATGACACAGTAGGCGGCGGATCGCTTGCTTCGAGATAAGAGATACAGGATAGGCGTACTCAGACAAAAGGCAGTAGAATCGTAATAAAGTAGGTGATCGGTTGGTCGGTAGGTGGTTTAGAAACTGAAGAGGCCGCTTCGTTTCTTCCCAAGTGGATAGACAACCAATGCAGCAAGGAACAGTCCGACGGTGAAGCCAATCGCAACCTGCACCATCCCGTACCCAATATCGAAGACGATACCCCGAAATGGGTTTTCCTGAGAATCTTGCGCATGATTATTGGAGGTCATATTCTGGGCGGCATCCACGAAGCCCTGTGTGCCGTTGTTGGGGACGGAGAAAGGTGTTTCCTGCGTGGTTAGTTGTCCCGCTGAAGCGATCCCCGAGATCAAGGACCCGCTGGCTGCTAGACCAGAAGGGACGAGAACGAAAATAGCCGGGAGCATAGCCGCGGCAGCTAATCCGTGGCGAAGGCGGCTGTAGAGGTTTGCCATGACGCCGACGACGAAAGCACCGAGCGCGCTGGAAACCTGTGTGCTGGAGGAGAAGCGTTTTGCGCCGAAGTAGTTTGTCACAAATCCGGCAAAGGCGATGACCAGCATCACAGGCATCTGTTTCAATTTTGCTTGGTTGATGGCAGCAAGGCAGAAGGTGAAGATTATGACGAAGGGGAAGCGTTGGAGATATTCATTTGTGATAGGGCTGGCGGAACAGGTGTACTCAAAGGACGCCTTCGAGTCTAAAAGACCGTAGACGGCGGTGCCAATTGTGATTCCGAAACCAAGGAAGAGGGAGTAGATGATGGCGTAGACCATGCGGACCGAACCGGCGACCATGCTCCGCGACTGAAGCTCCAAGCTGGCGCAGAGTACAAGGTAACCGGGGAGAATGAGAGCAATAGAGGATTGAGCTAGGGCAGAGAAACAGAATAGGTATCCGCCTTTGTAGCGAATGCTGCCAAATGCTCGGGCGAGGAATGAGGTTAAAACGGCGGCGGATATTTCAAAGACATTGGAGTAGAGATGGGACCGGGGAGATAAAACAAGTTGTAGGGTACCAAGGAGACATCCAAGGAGAAAAGCGATAGGCATATCGATTGGCCGGGCGCCGAATGCAAACGGCCCAACAGTCGCGCTGGCAAGGCCATGAAGGACAATAAGAAGCCAGATGGGATATTGCTTGTGCTTCTGCACGAGCTTTCCGAGTCGTTGCATAGCTTCTTGAACCCCAATCACGTCATGTATAACCTCCTTGTAGATGGCGTGAGCATCAGACAGCTTCCCCAGGTCAACTCCTTGGTTCACGCGGACAAGTTTGACCTCTGTAGTGTGAGTTGAGATATCATCGAAAGAGATGATCATACAACCGGGTAGGTACAGAAAACTGGCATTGATCTCCAGCACACGAGCTGTCATTTTCATGTATTCTTCCAGTCGGTGAGTAGGGGCGCCGAACTTCATCAGCGCCTTACAAAGAAGGATCAGATATTGTTGACGCGAGAGCAGTTCCGCAATATGGACAGTGATACGGATCTCATCCTCCCGCTTAGGGATCCCAGGGATAGCCCCGCTGCTGCGTGAGCGTTTGAGCATCCCGAACGGCGAGGTTATGGAGTTTTTGACCGTAGAGCCAGCTAGAGAGGTGTTGGACTGGTTAGGCGACTTCTCATACCACTTCCTGGGCTTCTGCGAAGCTGGATCAGGGGACCGACCACGGCCACTCATATCACCAGAGCTACTCTGGCGGGAGTGGCCATAACGGCCGTGAGAAGAGTTGGGAATTGGTTGGTCGTAGAGCTTCAAGAGAGAGGAGAGAATGCCGCCGCGGTAATGGGTAGGGCGCTGGACGTAAGCGTCGGGGTCCCTTTCCTCAACAGGAGTGACCTGACCAGAGCGCAGGCCAGGAGATTGAGCACGGATGCGGTTCAAAAGGTTGAAGTCTCTGTGAGACATTTGTTGTACAAGCTGGTGAGCTTCGGAGGTGCGAGTGTTTGGTTGTCCATCTACTAAGCTGTAGTGGTCGTCGTCTTCGTCAGGGAAGTAGTCGAATTGATTTTCAGGCAGTCTAATCATAGGGATCTCATCACCGTCCTCGATAGGCTGCGACACCTCAGTGGGAGTCGATGCAACAGATGACTGGAGACTGGACCACGGGCTCGGGCTGGGCGACTTGAAGGGACGTCCCAGATGGGATGCCAATTTCTGGGCTCTCTCCTGCGCTGAGTAGGCTGAATGGATGGCTCTCCCCTTCTCGGGACCGACTTCATCAGATACAGCAATACCGGGTGAGCTATCCCTGGAGTGACCTGTGTTACCAGCAGGAAAGCTAGAGCTGATATCCCCAATGGGCAAGGGGTGGAGATCGGGTGTTCCTCTCTCGGAAGACGGAATGCTAGCAGCAGGCAATGGTTTCTGCGGCAGTGGCGTGCCCCTTCCATCCACTCTGTTCTGTGGTGTGGGTGATAGGGCCGGGCTCAAACCCATTCCCGCCTCGTCGCCGACTGTGAACTTGACGCGGTTTGCGCTTTTCAGAATTCCTGCATTCCGCTGCTTGCCCTGAGCACCACTGGTGTCTTGTAACGACGGTTCTAACGGGCTCCCATTGGGAGTCTCTTCAAGAGAAACGCGCGGCCCAGGAGGAGATCGACCATCTCTTCCAGATACATCTGTAAGGCTCGAGCGTCTTGAAGAGGAAGATATAGGAAGATCAAAATAACCGCCTGCCATTGTTTGACTTCCCTTACGGATTGGCGCAGCTGTTTCGAAACGGGGCGTTGAGGTCTGTGTCACCTCGCTTTCCTACTTCTTTTATTTCTTTTATTTTTTGTGGAATTCCTTTTTTTCTTTCTTTTCTTTTCTGTCCGTGATGGGGGCCCTCGTGGGTCTGTTGTGTCTGGATGGCAAATGAGTTAGACGAATAGGTCAAATTGGAGCCGTTTCGGGGGGGGGAGCATATAGATAAGAATCACAGCTGAGTTTCAACGAACCTGCAGATATGTGCCAATGGAGGATCGGCTAGTGATGAAGGCACGGACTGTATACCTTAATCTCCTTCGCTAAATAATTGTGGAGGAACAGTGAGACAGGAAGGGGTGAAGAGCCCGCCTCAAGGAATGCCAATACGTCACCAGCACATAGTCCAAGCGCCAGTGGCGACAAGAAACAAGGATAGAAGGGAGGGAAGCGTTCACTATAAAAAGAAGTGAGACGTCCAAGGGCAAGAAAGATAGAAAAAGACGTTGGGTAGTTGATGGAGGAAACAAATATCAGACGCAGACGCCGTCCCCTGATGTTGATGCCAAAAGCGGAAGTGATGGCAAGACGCAGCTGAGGATTCGAGCCCAACGAGAGGGGAAAGCACGGATTAGAATGGCCTTCTGATAAAACAAAACAAGCCGAGTCAGGGAAGAAAAGAGGTTCGGATAGAGACAGCAAGGCACAACAACGGGGTTGATCATATGAAGAACCGAAGGAGCAAGATCTTGTGTAGCAACAACACTCCAGGGCTTTGCCTCGGTGGAGAGATTGATTTGAAATATATCCGCGTCTGCAGCAGCAAGCAGCAGCAGCTTTGGATCCTGCTTCTGCCTTTAGAGGAACCTGAGACTTCACTGACTTGACAGCCAGCCTCCGACGCGAGGGGCGGAAGACAAGGAATGGGCGTTTTGTATCAGAGCAGGTGGAGGGTTCGCCACACAAGCCACTGGAACCGGAGAGCGAGGAAGACTAGAGGCAGGAAGAGGGTAATTGAGCTTGCTGGGTCGTCAAGAATTGGTAATTGTGAATCAGCGTGCGAATGGAATCTGGAGTGAAAGCACCTAGCTGACCCGACTCCTAGAGCTCCAGCGCCAGCTCCCTGATCGACCATGGCCAATGTAAATATCCCATGCTAGGGAATCCGAACATCATCACGGGCAGAGCAGCGGCGGGGATTCAAACCGGTTCCACGGACTTTGGACGCGGTGGCACCGACCGAACAGTTCGGCGGCGGCAAACCGAGTGGAGCTTTATCAGTTTGAAACAGCTGGAGTCTAGACTCTAGACCTAGAGAGGGTGAGGGCTTACGAGTCCAGTCCCTGACGATCGGAAATAAATAGTTAGCAGCCTCCTTGACCTCAGCATTGAAATCCCCATAGGGACGACTTGGCCGTGTCTGGAACTGGTATATAGTACTTCAGAGCGAACAAGATCCTATAGACCTGTCGGTCCGACATCTAGAAGACGGAGAAAGACTAAACAAGAAGTCCCGGTGGGCTTGATTGACGTGATGGACAGGAGGGATGATAGACTGGAATCTGGAATTCTGGATCCATTAATAGAGCACTTACATCATCTCGCTTTCTCTCTTCTCACATGATGTCAAGACATCGCAGGGCAGTGGCCACATTGCGTGGCGGCATATTGTCCGTTCGCTCGTTGCACAATCCCCTTCTTATCCGGGGCAATTATACAGCTCATTCTCAACCTCAACGGCCTTTCCCCTTCAACTGTTCATCCCAATCACGGCTCCCCGCCAGTCCACGTTCCAATCATCGCCACCCCATGGGCCTTCGCCGAGGATGACCGTCCCACACCCCCCGACGCAGGGACCAATCTTTATTTCTAACCAGGCCAGCCAACACACGGGAGGGAGCGAAGGCCGGGAGTCAAATCCTGTGTCTGTCCTACCACGGAACTGAAGCATGCCGACCCGCGGATGTACGTGTCCTGTAGTTTTGGTGACTTGAGTGCTACAAAAAGGAGGGGGTAATGCTCCCGGTTTGCTGCCTATTGTGGATATTGCCATGCACAGAGTCGATTCCGTCGGCGACTGCCCTTGTCATTGAAAGTCTTCGCCTGACTCAGGTTGGCTGGCTTTCGGAAAACATCATCGATTCATTACTTGCAAGTGCAGAGAGAGGTCGAGATGCATAATGAGCCGGTGGATCCGAGCTTATTCTAGCTTCCTTTGTGCCCAGTACCCAAGGAATAATAATAATAATAATAATAAAGGAATCAGGGATTCACGACGTCCCTGACTCCCTAGGGCAGGGCACTCGGATCATTTTCAATCAACAGCTTCTGGTGAGAACCGGGGAGTACTGGAACAACTGGGGAGAAAGTACAACTAGTCGAATGATCTACAAACGTGCCCACCATAGTCGAGATCCATCAGATCGAGATACTTCAAGTTGATGATGAAACTGAACTTGCAGATGCCAGATACTACTACGATACCGGGTACTTGGGAACTATCCTGGTGGCAGTGTCCGTCGCAGGATCGCCATAGATCTCCACTCTCACGATATAAAAAAAAGGAAGCGACAATAAGCTTGATTATTGGAGAACTCTTGGTATC
This sequence comes from Aspergillus asperescens, assembly GCA_027569075.1. Lineage (NCBI taxonomy): Eukaryota > Fungi > Ascomycota > Eurotiomycetes > Eurotiales > Aspergillaceae > Aspergillus > Aspergillus asperescens. Next base: position 192,599 of record JAPDEH010000030.1, on the reverse strand, counting down.
TGCACTCCTGCTTGGCTGCTGCCCCCTTGCTTCCTTGTGCTGAGCACTGCGCATCTGCGAGGGCTCAGTAGTACATTACGCGTGATATTCGAGATTTTCATCGCCTCTCACCTAAGAACTTGTACTCTGCTCCATTCAGGATCCAGATATCCTACCCGTGGCCAGGGTCCTGGTCCGAGCTAAGTGCTCAAGTATGCTGATTCAGATTGATATACTATGTAAACGTACGTACTACCTAGTCAAGACATAGTAAAACGTACTTCGGTAGTTATAAAGTCCATTAGCTTAGCTAACTATCATCCCATCCAATCCCATCCAATCCAGTCCTACCTCATCATACATAACACCAACACAACTCCCCAACTCCATTGCTTTGCTTGTAGATGCCTAGAATAGAAGACGATTGAACCAAACCAAACCAGGCCGAACCAAATCCCCGGTCATGCTGTGGCTTACTGGGACTGGTAAAGGAAATCAAAATGTAAAAAAAAAAAAAAAAGAGAAAGAAACAAAGTGAGGGAGAGGATCACCGCCTCTCCACCCGACTCAGAGCCCCTAGAATCGGCCCGAGATCTTCCTTCGGTCTTGGTCGGAGCGCGACGTTGTTTTGGGTACTCTCGTCTTTTCCTGCCGTAATAGCGAGTCGCCGGAGGGCGTTTTGTGCGTCTCGCTCCTCGAGTCGCTCTGCGCATATCTGTAATGCACGTGACGAGACAGTGTCTGACATCGCCCGGTAGAGTTCGATGTCGTGCACTCCTGCGGCGAAGGAATCAAGTGTTGGTGCTAGCCGGCTTGTTAATCGGGAGAGACGTGTGGATATGCTGGATGGTGTCATGGGAGGGAGAGTGGTGATTTCAGGTGTTTGCTCGGGTTGGGGTTGTGTGTCTTTGTATCGCTTTGCTGCGTGTGGGTCTATAGACGCGAGGATTCGCTGCTGAGAGGGGTCTAATACTGATAAATCGATGTGCTTGTGGTCGGAGGGCGTTGGTTGCTCCGGTTCCAGGGGATTCTCTGATTGACCATTTGGCATTTGCCTTGGTGTGGGTTTTATCCTTGGAATTGATGGAGTTCGTAGTAATGCGTTGAGAGAGTGCCTCTCTTTTTGCAGTCTAAAAGCTGGTTAGTAGTGTCTTGTATAATGCCGCCTGAGGGAGGAACTGACTTTTGTATTTGCTCTTCCAACTCTTTGATCTTCTCTTGATTCTGCACGTTCTTTGGATTGGCCTTCTTCACGACAACTGTCGGGGGAGTTGTATCCTCTCGCAAAAACCAGTTTGAAAGCTCTGAATTGCTGCCAAACTCTTTGAGTAGTTCTTCTTGGATCACACGTGCTAGACACAGTTAGTATTGAACTTAAAAAACCTATCAACTCTCGTCATACCTGCTAATCGAGCGCTCTCATCTTCTGAACGAGAGCCCGATGGCTTATCACCCATTGCGCGCGTGCAGCACCAAATCAGAAGCTGTCTCATCCGCCGTGGCTCTACTAAGCCGTCGGCAGCGATGTGCTTATAAAATTCCGCCGTGTCTACTTTATCATGAGGTAACGCTGGTACACAGTTAGTCTACCATTTCCTTCAAGCCCGGGGAGCTCTCTCACCGTTTGATGCCCCAGAGTCAATCAACGAACTGGCCCGTCGCCCCCGCATGCTGAGACTACTGCGCCGGCTCCCTTTCCCTGATTTCTTCCCCCTCATCTCCCTATTCCTCTGTATAACCGGCGTATCCGCCATAGGTAGCGTAATGGTAGCCGTCCCCGCGTGCGGTGGTTCCGGAGATACGAATCCATTGCGCTGCTCCTCATGAGATTTGCTCGGCCGACCTCTCTTCCGCTTTTTCTCCACAGGAACCTGCTCCCTATCGTCTCGTTTTCGCGTTGAGCGCGTACTCCGTTCGTCTTGAGGTTGAGGTTGTGGTTCGGGCGCAACCTCCGGCTCTGGCTCCGGAGAAGTCTTCGCATTTCCTCGCGTCTGCCTCTTGCCCATTCCATCTGAAAACTTCTTCGATTCAGTCACGTTGCTCGACTTCTCCTCCACCCTCTTCTTCGGCGGCCGACCTCTCCTCGGCGAGGGCTGCGGCGCTGGGTGCTCTGGAGCCGGAAGAACCGGCTGCTCGGCGTCTTTTGACGGCTTCTGCTTCTTATTCGTAATGCGCGAAAACTGAAACCCCTCTATATCTTCATTGTAGATCTCTGTGTCACCATCAAACCCAACCTAGTCAGTAATTGCAACGACATTGCGCATCCAAGCCAGTAGAATGCAAATTATCAAGCCAAAACTCACCAGCCTTGCGCTTCTTCTCCCCATTAATACCCTCTTCATTTCTCTCTTGTTTATCCAAACTCGACCTTGTTCGTTTTCCCCCACCTTTACTGCCGGTCCCGCCAGGCGCGGCGGACGACGCATGACGCGCCCGCGCCTGGGACGTTGCCATATCAAGTACCCTCAGAGGTTCGCGACGCTTCGTCTGAGTCGTAGAAGTGGCTAGGACAGTGGCGGTCATGTCAGGGCCGGACCGAGGCAACTATAGTAGTTGGTTGCGAAGGAAAGACACGGCACAACAACCCCCCTCCACAGTTGGTGAGTCCAGGATTGGCAAAGAGGTGGTCACTGGTTGTGTGTCGCGAAGAATCTTCTTCCCGTCGATGTTGCTGTGATGTGTTGGCGGTCCAACAAGAGACTGTACTAACTCAATCAAGGAACTCGATAAATCACCGATCGACGAAGTTCGCAGACCCTTTTCGAGCCAAATTATTGTACCTTCCGGATGTCTGTGTAATAATTCACGTAGCGCGGTCGTTGCAGCTAGTGGTGTCAACGTTCGTCAATGGGGGGAGCGGGAAGCAAGTGTTGATGAATCCCGGTCGCGCTTTTAACCACCCACGAATGTAGAGCCGCAATTGAAGGTCAGAAGTCGATAATGGCGATATCAATTCAAGCGTATACTGGCAAGGCTCAAATTGTTGCTCCTTGCGCTGCTGCGCACCGACCTAGGCGTTCAGGTTGACTTTGGGGGGATTTGGACTTATGAGGCCGCAGCACGCGGTTGTTTTGGTCGGTCGTGGCGCGTGGGGAGGGCGCTAGTCTGCTTTGGGAAACACACTCTGGTGCCAGTCGTGAGCTCCCTCTACTGAGTATTAGAAACATCTCTAACGCTGGAAGAGTTCAATAAAGGTATGTATACTGGGTGTTCATCAGGTCATATACTGTCATAGCCAATATCTATAGATTCGTGTCGTCACATGCTAATCTTCATCTATGTATGCATGACTAACAGGATGCCTTGCGCTCAACATTTGAGAGAAAGCGAGCGCATCCTGTCAGCCCTTATAATGCGTATGTTCAAAGGTCCGCCTTGAAAAAATAATAATGCGTAGTGTTAAAACAATGTATCATCCCTCACACAAATCAGCCATGATAGCGTCTACTGCAGCCCTGAAGCATGTGCAGGTGGAGCTAAGCTGCCTTCGATTCTGCGCTTGGCGGCTTGCATTTCCTCAAGACTGATCTCTTCTGGTTTCTTTGGCAGATCCGGCTCAAACTGGTGGACATCAGGGCTGTGGCCCACAGACATACCCACTCGAACCTAAGACGAACAAGGAGTTCACGTCAGAAACCATGTGTGGGAAACAGCAAGGGGTTGGGGGTCTTACCAAAGTTTCCAGAGCTTCTTTTGAATTGTCCACGAGATCGCTGTCGAAGTTAATCTTCCCCTCTTCAAAGAGAAGCAGAAGGGTGCTGCCGCCGAATTTGAAATATCCGAGCTCCTCGGCCCTTGATACCTTTTCTCCAGCCTGCCGAGTGATGACCGTGCTTCCAACCATCATTGCACCAACACAAATAACCATGACCCGGCCGTGACTAACCGAATCAATAGGCACCAGAATTCGTACATTCTCGCCGTACACATCGAGTGCGGAGCGAATAGCCATCGGGTTTACCGTATAGTATTCGCCCTCGATAGTTTTCGGGGCACCCATCACACCATCGACCGGGATATGGAACCGATGGTAGTCTTGAGGAGCAAGGCGGAAAACACCTAATGCCCCGTTCTGATAGCGTGGGACATCTTCAGGGTAAGCATCACCAAGAAGTCTCTTGATGGAGAATTCTCGCCCTTTGACCCAAATACCGGTTGCTTCGGTCATGCGGTCAAACACGACTGAACGGCAGTCGGCTGGGGAAACAACAATCCCGGGTTCATTTGGGGCAGAACAAGGTCTGGCACCCTGTTTCAGTGCGCGATAGAAGAATTCATTGAAATTCTTGAATTGATCCTGAGGCAGTAGAACCTCTGACATGTCAAGTTGGTGAAAGTTGATAAAGTCTCGGATCTGACCTGCCGAAGCTGGGTCATCATACTTCCTACCCTGCTTGATACTGAGGGACTTTAGGATTTTGCGGACTATAGTAGCGGTCAGCTTTGTAGAATAATCAAATGTGGCTAGTCTTACTTCGTTTCTTCTCCATATCCCGGCTCTTGAGGCCCTTGTACAAAAGCCGAATGCCGAGTCGAACGTAGACACTCATCCGCTCCTCATTAATCTGCCCAGTAATACGATCCTGGACAAGAATATTGGCGGAGTTCGCACCTAGCTTGTAGCCACCGTAAGAAATCTTGGTGATAACTTTGCTATACCACTTGCGTTGCGCCTGGCTTGAAGTCACGAAGCCGCCCATGACAAAATTGTCCACCTGTCGCCAATCCTGGCTTGCACATGTTGCAATGTGCGTTATGATATCGGCATCGGACCGTTTGGCAAGTCGCGGCTGGTGGCAAAGAGGGCACTCCCGAAGTTCGATAACATGTTCCTCTCCGCGTTCGTCGCCTAGATCGTCCGGATGAAGGTCTTCATAGTTTTCACCGGCCTGTTCCATGAACGAGATGGTCGGGACCGACGTGGCCTGCGGATCAGCATTAGTTGGTAGAGATGGGCTGGTCTCGACATTGAGCTCGTCGCCACTGAGTCCATCACTTTCCTGGCTGGCGGTCGACGTAGTTGGGCTGAGCTTCTTGCCGGTTGTATGCGGGTCTTTCTGCAGCGACTGAAGTGTGTCTTCAAGACATATTACAACTTGATCGAATGATAAGCACATGGAATCGCTTGGTCCATTCTCCTGGTTAAAACGCTCGAAGAAGCTATCAATAGTTGACTCCTTTAGTGTTGATCCAAGAGTATCAAGCATCGTTGTCAGCTCGACCTTGTCGATGTTACCGCTGTCATCGGCGTCGTATTGCCTCAACATTAGTCGCCAAAATTGTTGGCGTAGCGCCCGGTAAGGCGTGTACTTTGCTTTGACGATTATGTGAGGAAAATGCTTATCTTCCCATCTCTCCTTGTTTTTCAGCGTCAGCGGGATCTTATAGAGCCGAAGCCCATCTGATTCGTAGGCAAATGGTTTAATGGGACTGGCCGCAGTAGAAACGTCAGAGAGACTACTGCTTGCGCTTTCTTCAGGGAGAACTAATGAAGGAGTCACTTGAGGAGGCTCCTGTTGTGTCTGCGCCGATAAAGAGGTAGTGGAACTCCTCGACCTCGAGAGACGGGTTACCTGCCTCGATAAGCTGGATGATGACGGAGCCGGGCTGATCTTGACATCTAGTTTGGATAGAGGTCCATCTTCAGGCAACATATATAGGCCTGTCTCTGGATCGGTATCAGGAGCAGCCTGAATCAAGGTTTGCAGAGGAAAGCCCGCTGAAGCCACAAAATCGTTTCCTGAGAATTTGTCCCTGTCCATGACTGTAAAACTCATCGTGTATAACTGCTCGTGTTTCATGACTTGGAAGACCATTTTCTCATTGTATACCGGGTTCAGGTTGTGGCGTATGACTGGGGTTCGGAGCGTCTTGCGACCAAGCGAAGTCACGACGAATGGATCCATATCGAACGATGTTCGAGTCACTGTGCTGGTCAGCTATTGCGGGTTAACCGGATCAACGAGCATCGTACCATTTCGCTCTGGTGGAAGGTCAATGACCTTGACAATTTCCATGAATGCAATTCCTTGCACACCATTTCCAACGCCGGAAAACTGATACGCTCGGGCTGCCAAAGACTTGCGTTTCAGGCGCTTCAGCCGCAATCTTTTCCTCCGTTTTTCTACCACCTCTGGCTTTGTAAGATCGTCCGTTTCATCTGACGTTTCCTCCCCTCGGTCCCCGGACTCTTCTAGTATTGCTGACGAGGATACCGAAGGGAAATAATCGTCCTCATCTCCAGCGGATACTAAGGTCTTGAACCTCTGGTATATTTCCGTCGACGACGCTGTCGGGTTCGAAGGGTCGGATAGGGAGAACTGTAGGAGAATTTCGCCCGACACGTTGTTATCCTTCTTCTTTGCCGGTTTCCGATTCGATTTGAGGGTATACCATTTTGGCTGCCGATAACCATGAGCTCATATTTCCAAGAGATGCAGGGAAGACCGTTGATACACACCTGCTGTTGGATGTCCCCATCCGCAAATATGTCTTCCAAAGGAATGTCAAACTCGCCCAAATAATCCTTGCCAAATCTGTCGTGGTCCCAGCAGATACACTCTAGCAATGGGACGCCAACGACCGGCATCTCAAAGGTCACATTCCATTCCGGATTTAATGTCTTGAATATCGTAGGTGTCGATTGCCTAGCGTCTCCGAGCGTGACTATCAAATACTGAAGAACCGTCAGTTCACGAATTCATCCATCGCATGTACTTTGTGCGGCAAGTCTCCTCCCCGCCAATGTGCTAGTGATTCTAGTCTGCTCGCGGAATGCTTACGGGATCGCTTGTTCCTCCTCGATCTTTGGCGGCGAGGTGCCTCCCCTAGTTGTATACATGGCACGAATCAGCAGAATGAACGACGGCCGGAGCTCAAGAAACCCAATTGAGCAGAAGGCTCGACTTACCCGCAAGACGGAGACTTTGAGAGCCAACGGCCTGACATCAGGTGTCCTCATGGGACTGGTGCTTCTACTCTGACCTGGTGTCGAAGCATTGCTTCTCGTGCTGAGGTGAGAGCTAAGACGTTGTGGTAGCGGTAGCCGCACCATGATGTTATTCGGAGAGTGCGGGGAGAGAAACAGATGGCGGCCGCCGAAGAGACGCGTCAACCACGGAGCCGAACAAAACTTGGAAGGGAATTCTGGAGTACGGACGGAGGAAGAGAAGATTGGCGAATATAATTGAAAGAATTTGACGGAAGGATTGGCCTGTGCGTGCGAGCTAGGCACCTCCAGCAACGGACTGGCGTCGCGAAGCGGTTGCCTTGGCTGCTTGTTGGGTGGTTGAGGACGGGTCGATCTCAGATCTGCCCGGGTCGATCCAGTATGACCATAGGATCAATGAGGTCACTGCTGCTGGGCAAGTAGAGAAGACAAGAACGAGGAGGTGGTCGCTTCTAATTTACAACAACCGGGACTTAATGATTTACAAAGAAGGGGAATTTCAGGATTATTTAGAGAAGAAATCAAGGGGTAAGGAGCCAGGTGGAAATAGGCGGGTTGAGCGGATCGAAGTGGAACGAAGAAGACGGATTCAACATTATTTAGAACTTTAGAAGAACGACTTAGTCTTCTAAATGACAAAGTCAAGGTGGGGTTTACAAACAAGAAGTTCTGCTGCAGACAATTGAATTACTGTGCTCTTTGACCACGACGTGAGGTTTGACATAGCCTTGGGGCAGTGAGGATTTTCTTTGCCCCATCAACACACCTCCTTAAGCCCCACGAGCCTTATCAAATCACGCATAGTTGGACTTGATATAGGTCGGCATGGAATAGGATTCAGCGACTAACAGTAACAAGACATGTTGCTCGAGAACCAGGCGAGGGGCTGATCCACTCCCAACCCCACCAGAGCACAATTGCTTGCTCTCTGACAGCGCAAGAAGTGGCTGCCTGTTTTGCCGAGACTGCAGCTGTGGCTGGAGACATACCGCAGAGTAACCTGAGGTGCTATCTTCCTTACTGACAGTCTGACACCCAAGCGGCAGAACTGAAGGACAGGACACTCTCCACATGAAAATCCCGCAACTGACAGCCCCTCATCTGTCGCACTGCTCCCGGCGGGGAACTATCAACCGTGGCTTCGTGGAAATACGATGTAGGGATCCGCAAGGTTAGGCTCAGCTGCGAAACCAAGTTGCATGTTTTGTCATGTCTCAAGGACTAACGTAAGTAGTGTAGCCAAGGTGTTCTGTATGTCGCAAGGCTTTAACTAACCCCACGACGAGAAGTAAACCCCGGAGTACTACGGAGTCGGACTGACCAATAAACAAACCCAAAGTCCAATACCAACATCCAAATTACCGATTCAAACTATCCTAGTGCACTCATGCCAGAAACAGGGTTGGTCATCCTTAGCCCAGTATCTAGCCCCGTTGTCCTGTTGAGCAGACCTCCCACTTGTTCGTTCCCAGGTTGTTCGTCTGGCTCACGCTTGGCTTGGGGCGGTAGGGCCGTTGTCGACGTCGGCACCACTCGCTTGGGTAGCATGTTCCTCGGTCCGATCGGTGAAACACAGATCAAACTTGTTCAATTACAGGACCCTACTGGAAATGGAAGGATGACCAGGCATAGCCTCATAATAATAATAGCCCCAGGGGTCAGTTAATCCCTCCTTCGCTGATCTTCCCTCCCCCAAACCTCATCCGCGCTTCTCTTGCCCTTGGTTTCAGGCACGCGCCAGTAGATAAATCCCGCAAAAATGCCGGCCATTACCGCGAATAGCCAGTAGATCTTGCCCCGACCACCCAAGGCATTATTTAGCATTGGAAAAAACTGTGCCACAACGAAGGTTGAGATCCAATTAGCTGCCAATGCCCAGCTCTGCGTAGCCCCCACAGCTTCCGGGCCGACCAGCTCGGAGGCCAGAATGAACGGGACTGGCCCTAGACCAACCGCAAAGGAAGCGACAAAGAGTAAAACGGCGACTGCAGACAGGGCTTTCACATTGAAATAGATCCCCAGAGCTAGTAAGATAGAATTTAAGCCCATCCCACTGATGCTGAACAAAAGGCACGACTTTCGACCGATCTTATCGGGTAGTGGTGAACAAGCCAAAGTCATAACGAGGTTTATCGCGGATATTAGAACAGAAAGCAGTGCTGCAGTCGTTGGCAGAATGCTCTGCAATAGCGAAACACTGTACATGATAATGCTATTGATCCCCGTGAATTGTTGTGCTATCATGATCCCGACAACCGCGACAATGGCTGGACGATATTCAGGGTCCATGAACACTTGTGCCATCGTCACGGGAGGTTGCTTGGGAGGTAGGTTGCTGGATGGAGGCGTAAGTAGTGATTGTTCTTCTCCGGCGTCCTCCTCGGATCTTGTAGAGCTACCGGAGCCTTCTAGCTCTCCACGGATATCTGCATCTCTGCCGCGTATCTGCTGGAGGGTTTTCCGAGCTAAATCGTGCTTCTGATGGTCAGCGAGCCAGGTAGGACTCTCCGGAACTAAGGTGAGACCGAGAAGCTCTAGAGCTCCAATAATCCCGGCAACTGCAAGTATAATCCTCCACATACCTCCCTCGCTCAGGAAATAACCAAGAGTTTGTGTGAAGAGGATACCAACATTGGTCATGACCTGCGTGAAAGCACCAAAGAGTCCCTTAGCGTTAGGTGGAGCGATCTCGGAAATGTAGATCGGACCAACAACGATAGCTGCTCCTGAGCCAACGCCAGATAACAATCTACCAAGGCCTAGGATCGGAATGTTGGATGCAAGTGTTTCGGCTACTGGTCCCACGATGAAGAAAACGGTTGTTGCTCGTAAGGTAAACAGACGTCCATGTTTTGTTGACACTGGTCCTGCTAGCAGAGCTCCCAAAAGACCCCCAAGAGTGTAGATCGACGAAACCAGACCGAACTGGGACGGATTCATGGGGATACATTGCGGTAGACCATCGGATATACTGGATGAGGAGGGGTGGATGTTCTTCCGTTCGCAGGTGATGACGGCCTGGGGTGCATTGAGCTCGGCCTGCCATGTTTCAATATCAGCGACGGCCAGGAAATGGGCCACGATCCCCTAAAATCTGTGCTCACCAAGTGATAACCGAACTGAAGTGGACCCAAGGTGGTGATAAACACCAGGTAGATGAGATACGGGGTGACCCTTGGTTGAGATAAGTGACCGGACGCCATGAAGCAGCGGGAGTTTTGTTTTTATGAGAATCCCACCGTGTCAATTGGAATCAGAGATTTGGTGATTGACAGAAACCGAACCTACCAACCATGAGTTGGATTCAGCTTGTTGCAGGGGTTGAGGTGACGTTGTAGGAGACATCCTGGCACTGTAGTTAGTCCGCCTTATCGGGCCGCATTTGAATCACCTGATAGCGATAGTGCCTATACTCCGGGCTCGCTGCACAGAACAACTGTCCTATTAACGGTAGCCTTTACGAAGCGAATCTAGATCCAATCAGCCTACTAAATCATATAGACATCCAACAGATCTTGTGATATTGACTAGTGTTTTCGACTGGAACTATGTGCGGTGTAGCGCATTGTATCGCAATTTAGCTTCGGCTAGCAATGGCCGAAATCGGCCCCAATAATGTAAACTTAGGTAGCAATGCATCTATTGCCAAAAGAACTAGGTCAACGACCGCTAGTCTGCAGGACAGTTTTCATATGCTCTGGTTGCCTAGGTCCCTGTCGTTTGAGGGATGTGCATTGCTGACTAACCAGTACTGCCCATCATGGCCTCATGCTCCAACAACCACCAACCATCACCGGCTGTGTTCTCTCCCATCATCCGTCCATCAATCATCGTCAGTCAAATTACTCCTCCTGCATCCATTGAGTAAGATGTTTTAGCGGGCTTGTATTTCTCTGCGACGTTTTCCGCTGTCACCGTGCCTCCATAATCCATGGGCCCGAGTTGTCCGCTTGGCTCTGATTGATAGCTGTCAAGCTGACCACCGGCACCGGCAACTCCTGCATCCACCTCCACCTCCACATTGCAATTTTCCTGCTATCTCCATGAGTCTGACGAACCCGCCTTCATCATCTGGTCCTTTAACTGCAACGTCCAGGCCCGCAGCGGCTACCGTCAGCCAGAGTCTGTCTCTAAAAAGGAATCTGCAGCAGGCTGCTGTTGAGGGTAATACCGATTAATATCTATTATTACTATTTTCATGCCCCTTTCGCTCTTTCTTTACTCTTATCTCCGGGCACTTTCTATTGCCACTGGGTCCACCAGCATGTACACCGACTGAAGAGGTTTCTGTCATTCTCTTTCTTATACATACCTCAAGGCTCTTCGACGGTGGTTTTCGGTTTGCAACAAATTGACTGCCTGTATTTCTTTCATCATGCTTGGAAGGAATTTCCCATTCTTCAACTCTCTCGGCGGGTTTTATCCACGTGGTAATGGCTTTCCCTCGAACCCTCGTAGGCTATTAATAGCTCGAGAGGCACCCGACGTTGCTGTTGTTTGCTCGTTTACTTTTAGACACGCTGTCTCTTCTTTCTATCAATCTTCCTTCGATGGACCTGATCATCCTAATTAACTGCATGTTACTTGGGGCCAATGATGCTGACTCTTCTCTTAAAGAAAATATCAACTCGAGGAGACAGCCTGGAACTGGATACACCAGTAAGGTTCGTGTACGGGATAGGTACCACATTGTCGGCTTCATCAGCAGTGGTACTTACGGCCGAGTGTATAAAGCCCTTGGCAAAAATGGCCAGAAAGGGGAATTTGCAATCAAAAAGTCAGGGCCTTCAATTTGCATTCTGCTTCGAGTTGCTGACCGTGGACAGGTTCAAGCCAGACAAAGAAGGCGAGATCATCCAGTATACAGGTCTCTCGCAGTCTGCGATTCGGGAGATGGCCCTGTGTTCCGAGCTCGACCATGCTAACGTAGTGCAATTGGCGGAGATCATTTTGGAAGACAAGTGCATCTTCATGGTTTTCGAATACACAGAGCATGATTTACTACAAATTATCCATCATCATACCCAACCGCAAAGACACCCAATTCCAGCAGCTATGGTGAGATCAATTCTGTTTCAGCTTCTCAACGGCTTATTATATCTCCATACGAACTGGGTTCTGCACCGAGATTTGAAACCAGCAAACATTCTGGTAACATCGAGCGGTGCTATTCGCGTTGGAGATTTGGGACTTGCTCGTCTTTTCTACAAACCTTTGAATTCCCTCTTCTCGGGCGATAAAGTGGTCGTTACTATCTGGTATCGTGCCCCAGAACTGCTCATGGGTAGTCGGCATTATACCCCTGCTGTGGATCTATGGGCTGTTGGGTGTATATTTGCAGAATTGCTTTCTCTTCGCCCAATATTTAAGGGAGAAGAAGCCAAGATGGACAGCAAGAAAACGGTCCCGTTCCAGCGCAATCAAATGATGAAGATTATCGATATCATGGGACTACCCCACAAAGATAACTGGCCCGGCATCGTCTCAATGCCTGAATATTCGCAGCTCCAGTCTCTGGCAATGTCTCGCACCCCGAACCATATCAGCAGATCCTCGAATCTGGAAAGCTGGTACCAGAACTGCTTGAAGAATGGCGGGTATTCTCCCGCGTCTAGTGTTGGTACACCTGGAGATGACGGCTTCGATCTACTTTCGCGATTGCTTGATTATGATCCAACCAGACGGATCACCGCAAGCGAAGCCCTAGAGCACCCGTATTTTAAAAACGGTGGGCCGATCCCAGCGAACTGTTTTGAAGGATTTGAAGGCAAATACCCGCACCGTCGTGTTACCCAAGACGACAACGATATTAGGACTGGAAGTCTCCCGGGGACCAAGCGGAGCGGTTTACCCGATGATAGCCTGATGGGTCGGGCTACGAAGCGCCTGAAGGAATGAACGTGCAATAGACTAAGGGTACCTGTCTGTTTATTTTGATCTACTTCGGGTACTGGCGTTAAAAGGAGTTGCATACGGGGCTGCATTCTTAAGAATTGCTATGGCTTAGCAGCAACGATTTGGCGTTTTGGTTTTTAGATTAAATTTCTAGACTATGACGTATAATAGTGCCAACCCCAATGTACTTAGACATTCCCAAAGTCGCAAGGTACCTGTACTTCCTTGCGCTCAAAAACCTAACCCAGTGGGGTGGGATTGCTGGAAAACACCAAATACTACTAGTAGCTAATAGCTAATAGCTAGTTACTAGGTACTTGGTACTGTGGAGTCGTTGGGCCCTTACTATTTTGGATTGGTAGCTATTGCCCCAAATGGTAATAGGCCCTAAGTCTGGTATGTTATCGATTTTGCCTAGGACTGTTGCCTCTGGATTTTAGATTCGGCGTAAAGTGCTATTGCAAGAAGAATTGGACCCAGTTCCTTCATATCCGAGGCGCTTTCTGTGTTCCATGGACCTACTTGGTGCACGTAGTCCCAGGGCAGAGCATCACTTGCTGGGGCCATTGCGATGAATGGTCTGGAATCAAAGGCGCCGAATATCGTTGACGGATACCTGGATAGCTAGTATGTCGTATGTCAAGAACGTAGAGAGTACGGCAGATATAACTAATTCGAAGACGAGGGCTAACTGAGCTGGTTCTTGAGAGGAGGGAGTGAGCAACTTTCAGCAACTCCTCTCAAGCAAAGAACCCAGCTGCCGACCACAACCTAGTGGGGGAGGGGTCTTTAAATCCACTCTAAGAATAACAGAGCTCGCTACGACATCCACTGGGTAATCAGCCATTCACGCAGACCGAACAGGCGCCAGGGCCTGGAGGTGGTGAGAGGTTTCTTTGTTTCACCTTGCTAAGGTGGGGGCAGGGAGGGGGTTGCTTTGCCATGGGGTATTGATTGGCTCTGATGCAATGTTTGAATTTGAAAGAGTCAATGCTGGCTTCATTCATCCATCCATTGTGGTGGTGCTCTGTTGGATGATAATGAATAATATGACGGATGACTGGCCGTCGCCCAGCAACGGGCTGAGTTGGGAGCCGCCGGCCAGCATGAAACCTTCCACCTTCGACCGTTCTTAAAAGACAGTCCCTTGAAGTACTAAATATGATTCTTTGAAAATACTCAATATTATCGTCTTCCTCCATCTACGCGTGATGTCAGTTTCTGCCGAGCCACCCGCTCGCAGGGAAATGCGCAATGCAGTGCGCGCAATCCATAACCACCTTGCCAGCATCGATGACCATCAGCTTGACTTCAATACCTGCGCAAGCTTCCAAATTCGGGTTTCACCGATGGTCTTGGGTGATGATTCAGGCCCCAAACCCGTCTTCTTTGCTCCCTACTCCACCACAGCACTTCAGGTTCCCGATGACAATTACGATCATGAGCACAATCTCAACTACCCGTCCTACGATCTGGCGGAGCCGGAGCACTTGAGACGCCCTTTTATGTGTAGCCGCGCTATTGATCTTTATTTCAATCAATACATTTGGAGCTTCGTTTACTCAGACAAGTACAAAGACGAGGATGTCCCCTGGTCCAGTGTTAGGTAAAGCTCCATGCGTTTTGCTATTTGCTTATACCTTACTAATGAAAACTAGCTTGGGGGGTAAACTGTTTGCCGGCCTAGATAGGTATCAATACCCAGAGCACCGAACGACAGCTCTGCTTCAAATTGCTTGTCATCTTACGCCTGATGATCTCATAGTTGAGAAGAATCATTTTATTTCCCCATATGGTTGCACCGGTATTGAATTTTCCGCCCTCCCCTCTGCCGTTTCAAATTCCAAAGGCTAATTAAAGGCTTAGATCCTACTACTCTTTCATGGGTGTCCAGCATGCTCGCGCCATCGAAGCCTACTTTGATGGCACCTCTCTCGTGGTGCGTCCGACAAAACTCTATGATTTTCGAGACAAGGATGCGCCAGTATTAAAGGCCTTCGCTCAATTGTACTTTGGAAAAGCTATTGGGTCTACTAAAACCCTTTCCCAATCTTGAGGGCAGGGCAGTAAGAAAATGATGATTCATGCTGTTTTGGTTTTGCACAATTATGTCTTATGATCACGATACCTCGGAAATGGGCAAGGTCTTTGGGGAAGGTGTTTGGCGTTTGGAATTATCTACTCTTGAATGAGTTGCAGAGTGTTCTGAGTTTCAGTGTCATCTAGGCGTTCTATCTCATCTTCTCAACGGTTTCGGGACGTATGGCTCTTTCTTTTGTGGATACAGTGTTAAATGGAAGTTTCTTAATTTTTTGTCATTATCAAAGTGAATAGTAGTCTCACAAAATCTCACAGGAGCAGTTCATTATTATGGTATGGTTGTACTTGAGCTACAAGTAGCTTTCATAAATCCAGGTCATTATCAAGTAAATACAGAAATCAACCGAAAAATTGACGGGTGAGAGGACTTAGTAACCTGTTTAATGTTAGTAAGAAATTTGGGGGAAAATAGAAGCGCAGGACTTTCATACCACTCTGCTCTTGCCTCGCACTGCCGCCATCATCATCATTATTACCATCGTCGTCCCAGTTCGTAGAGGTTTTCCCGGCAGCATCCTGGATGTGCCGCTCATCACCCCTCAGTTTCTCAAAATAAGCCTTGATATCGTCGGCACCAACGGCGGTCCCGCTCTCTGCAAATGGTTTAAGGAATTCCTTAACCTTATCTCGGAGATGGTTGTAGACCATTGCCCCCTCTATGGCCCGGACCCGGTCGACGTTGCTCAGCGCTGCTTCGCCACGGTCATATATGCTTCCGGTTCCTGTGCTTCCGCCGGCGTCTCCGTTCTCGGAGAGAGGGGGTTCGTATGTGTCCTCTTCTTCACGGAGTTGAGGGTGCGCGGCTAGATTGGGGTAGCAGTCAGGGCATCGGCAGAAGTGGTCGCGGAAGTCTTCTTTGAGAAAGAGGGAGAAGGTGGCTGATGGAGTGGTTTGCGGGAGGGAGTAGTGTTTGGGTTTTTGTTGATGTTGTTCGGGCTCTGGTTTGATCTCGGGGGCTGCGGGAATGGATGTTGTGTTTGGGGATTCTTCTTTAGGTCGCTTTGAGGCAGGTTCGCTATTGGTTTCGTCTTCGGCATCGTCTTCTACCTTGCGTTTCTTGGAATTGTCCCTAGGCTGGTGCTCTGAATGGGTCGGTAAGGGTTCTGGAGCATGTACACTCTCTTCCTTTACAGTATTGAGTAGTCCGCCATCTTTGAAAATAGGAGGCAAGAACCCTGATGTTCCGGCATACTTTTTCAACCAAGGGTTGGACTCGACACATTTGTAACATAGGAAGGTCTCGAAATCATCCTCGGCAGGGAATCCCGGAGGCAGCGGCGTTTCATATTCATCATCGTCTTGTTCGTTGAAAGTGCCATTCTCTGCATTCTCATCCTTCTTCGAGTTCTTGTACCAATCCCGCGGAAGACCGATGAGGCACTCCGGGTGCCACCAGTCTTCGCCACAGCCGCCAGTTTCGGTCGTCCCTAAACCATGACACTGAAACATCGTACCCTTCTCTTCGTGAGCGTTGTAGTCTTCACCACAGCCGCAGAACTTGTTCTGAAAATTCCCGTTGTATCGGTTGCCGGGGTGTGGCTCCTTTGACCGAACGCCCTTTGCGTCGGTCTTCGGGTCGCTTCGAAGGGTGCACGGGGTAGACGCAGCAATTCGAGTGGTCCCACAGTCACACACAAAGTTCCTTTTGTTGAAGAGCTCGACGAGCGTATGTTCTCCATGGCAGACAATAGAGCAGGAATAGCACACGCCCGCAGCAGTGTAGGGAGAATCCGAAGTCGCGGGGGGAGGATTGCAGGTTAGACAAGCAAAGAGACCCTGTCGTAGTGGTCCTAAATTTTGTGTACATGTGTCAAATGACTACATAATCAGTTTCGATTGTTTGAAATATATGTAATGGTAAGGTGGAAGCATACATATGGAAGCACTTCGCGGGCATCAGCCTCAAGGCGCATCTGAGATTCAATGAATCTGTATTGAACAATGGCATATTAGAATAACAAAATTACTAGATGTGCATCTGTACAACAATGCGCCGTGCAAGGCAAGATGTCCTTTACTCACTCCTTCGCAGTCTGAGAGTTCTGAGAGCTGCAGCTTGGACGGCGGTTTCCGGTAGATTGGCCATTTGTCGTCAAAGTGACCGTCAGTGCTGCGGTGGCCTCGTTGCTGCTCATCTTCTTTGACAGTAATCACAAAGTGGTTGTGATATGTTATTGAAAAACAAGTGAGATAAATTTGCTGCTGGAATGTGAAAGTATGATAGATGGTTGGCGCTCTCCTTATCCAAACGCACAGGAGCGCGAGACACTTTAAGTGTTTGTTCTGTTTGCACTTTATTTGGTGTGACCTCTGCAGCTCCAGTAAAGTTGTGGAAAATCACCTTTCCACCGACAGCTGTCTGAATATTAAAGGCAATATGATTATAAAGATAGCCCCGGTTTCCTGAATCTTCAAAAGGCTCTCCACAGGCACTATGGTTGTGGTGTTAAGCGCCAGAAACCTATATATCCTAATCGGGTATAATTGACAGAAACGCGTTTGGTCGCGCGACGCGTCGGCCGTGCATCCGCCAAGGAAAACTCGCTCGTTGCTGTTCAATCTCTCCTGCTTGCAAACCCAGACTCAACAGTGCGGATTGCTTCAGTTTGCCCATATCATCGAGGCTTTAGCTCTCAATAAAATCACACACACAATGAGGTACGTCCCAAAACTCTGCTCTTGCCTTTCAATCCAAGGTTACTAAATATTAGCCAGTTCACCCCTTCGTCAAAGCACATCCGCTGCAAATCGCGGCTTGGGAAATCTGGGTCGGCGAAAGCGATCCAGAGAGGCCGATGACGATGCTTCATCAGTGGCCCCCCCTTCAAGCCGTAAGTTTTTTGAGTAAAAAGATATGCTGCAATCGATCTGACTGCCGTTTACAGCGCCCCCCTCGTCCCCTCCTATGCTGCCTTTCGATGATGATGAGGACGAGCGAGACGAGGAAGCAGAACTAGACATTGACGATATCGAGGAGATGGCAGAGGATGAGGATGGAATTGATCTTTTCGGTGACACATTCGAGAGAGATTATCGAAGCGGAAAAGAGGATCGCTACCGGGGTAGATACATCGATGATGACGACGAAGACCAGGAGGAAATTGATATCGGCACACGTCGTGAACTAGAGGCACGCCTGGATAGAAGAGATCGTGAACTGGCACGGCGTCGCCGTATGCCTGCGGCTTTCTTACAAGATGACGAGGACGGCGATATCGATTTGACTCGCCAGCCACGTCGTCGCAGGCATGCTTACGATGAAGACCGGGACGATATCGAGATGGTCGACGATGGCCTCGAAGAACTCTCCTTGGAGGAGCTGGTCGATATCAAGTCATCTAACATCACCGACTGGGTCACGCAGCCTCAAGTGCTCCGCTCTATCTACCGGGAATTCAAGGCCTTCTTGACAGAATTCACCGACCCCACAGGTAGCTCGGTCTACGGAAACAAGATTAAGACTCTCGGTGAGGTAAACTCTGCTTCGCTCGAAGTTTCATACACGCACTTGAGCAGTATTAAGGCTGTTCTCGGATATTTCCTTGCCAACGAACCCACAGAAGTTCTCAAGGTCTTCGACCAGGTTGCTCTGGATGTTACCTTGTTCCACTACCCACAATACCACGACATTCATAACGAGATTCATGTTCGAATTACAGACCTCCCCATCGTTTACACCCTTCGCCAACTGCGCCAGTCCCATCTGAACTGTCTCGTCCGCGTTAGTGGAGTTGTCACCCGCCGGACGGGTGTCTTCCCGCAGTTGAAATATGTCATGTTCATCTGTGGAAAGTGTAATATCACTTTGGGTCCCTTCCAGCAAGAGAGTAGCTCCGAAGTGAAGATCTCGTACTGTCAGAACTGCCAATCCAGAGGTCCATTTACCGTCAACTCGGAGAAGACCGTGTATAGAAACTACCAGAAGTTGACTTTGCAAGAATCTCCGGGATCCGTACCCGCTGGTCGACTTCCCAGACAGCGCGAGGTGATTCTCCTCGCAGACCTCATCGACACAGCCAAGCCTGGAGATGAGATAGAAATCACCGGTATTTACCGCAACAGCTACGACGCACAGCTCAACAACAAGAGCGGATTCCCCGTCTTTGCAACAATCATCGAGGCGAATCATGTTATCAAGTCCCATGACCAGCAGGCTGGTTTCCATCTAACGGAAGAAGATGAGCGTGAGATTCGCGCTTTGTCCCGCGACCCCGATATTGTCGAAAAGATTGTCCGCTCAATCGCACCGAGCATCTACGGCCACCAAGACGTTAAGACGGCTGTCGCTCTTTCTCTCTTCGGTGGAGTCCGCAAGGAGGCACAAGGAAAGATGTCAATCCGTGGAGACATCAACGTCCTGCTTCTTGGTGACCCTGGTACGGCCAAATCCCAGATCCTGAAGTACGTCGAAAAGTCTGCCCACCGTGCCGTCTTTGCCACAGGCCAAGGAGCCAGTGCGGTTGGTTTGACCGCCAGTGTCCGCCGTGATCCGTTGACTAGCGAATGGACCCTAGAAGGAGGAGCGCTCGTGCTAGCAGACCGCGGCACCTGTCTCATTGACGAATTCGATAAGATGAACGATCAGGACCGTACATCCATCCACGAAGCCATGGAGCAGCAAACCATCTCCATCTCCAAGGCCGGTATCGTCACAACCCTACAAGCTCGCTGTGCCGTCCTCGCCGCAGCAAACCCTATCGGCGGCCGATACAACAGTAGCGCCCCCTTCTCCGAGAACGTCCAACTCACCGAACCTATCCTCTCCCGTTTCGATATTCTCTGTGTCGTCCGTGACCTCGTCGATCCTGCCGAAGACGAGCGCCTAGCCAGCTTCGTCGTCGAATCTCACCACCGCGCGAACCCCTCCAAACCCCTACGCGACGAGTACGGCAACATCATCAACGCAGACGGGGAACGCATCGACCACGACGGCTACCGCATCGACCACGAAGGCAATCGCCTCCCCCTTCGCGAGGACGAATCCGAAGCCCGCGACGCAGCAAAGGACAACGATGACGATGAAAAGGAAGGCGAAATCCCTCAAGAACTTCTCCGCAAGTACATCCTCTACGCAAGAGAACATTGCCATCCGAAACTTTACCAAATCGACCAAGATAAGGTCGCTCGCCTCTTTGCCGACATGCGTCGCGAATCTCTTGCCACGGGTGCATACCCAATTACTGTAAGTCCCCCTTCTAATGCCATCCGCTTATCAACCGCAATACTAATCTAGAATAAAAAATCTAGGTCCGTCACCTTGAAGCCATCATGCGAATTGCAGAAGCCTTCTGCAAAATGCGCCTCTCCGAGTACTGTTCCGGCCAGGACATCGACCGTGCAATCGCTGTCACCGTGGATTCCTTCATAGGCAGCCAGAAAGTCAGCGCAAAGCGCGCCCTTTCGAGAACCTTTGCCAAGTAAGTACAGTCCATTCCCATTATCCTTTTCTCCCCCCAAAAAATCAAAATCAAAATCGAAACGAATGCTAACACGTTAAAAAAAACAGATACACCCTCTCCAGACCAAAGCCACAATCAAAGCGGAGAGCCGGCATCTCAGCGCCGGGTCCCTTTGAAACGAGGAGGTCGCAGGCGACGAGGTAAATGGGATGAATGGATATCTATCTAGGTATTAGTTAAGCAATGTGTTACGGACGCTCCCTTGGTTGGCTCTACTCTTTTCATATCGGCGTTCTGCTCTTTTTTTTTTTTTTTTTTTTTTTTTCTCGTAATACATAGATACACCTATTTACTCATACTGATTAATGTCGGTTTGGTTTGATACTGCTACATACATTTTGTGGGACGCCGCTGGGGGTCTGGGGTTGGTGGGTGGAAATGAACCGAATGCTGATGTTTTATTTAATGTTATGCTTTTGTGATTTGGTTTATAAAGGTTTTTAGGATTATGTTATGATTGTTATAACTACCTACATATAGAATACTCTATTTATTTATTTTTTGATTTGGTTTCTAATCAGGGGTGAGAAGTGAGTTTTGCAAACGAGGGCTTGATGGTGGCATGCTACTAAGGGGAGCAGTCTTTCTCTGGGTTGGTTACGGTACGTTAGGTAGAGTAATATACCAGGATACAGTAGAAAAACTAAAATGCTTCAAACGGAATGCATCAGTAATTAGCTAAGAGTCCATAAAAGAGACAGGATCAAGGCAGGTGAGAAACAAATAAGGCCAGCTCATACCGATTCCCACGAGCTATCAAATCAAATATCAAACGCCCAATCCTCCTGCACCCAGTGCGCTGTTTACAAGCCATTAAAAAACAAAAGAGAACAAACCTCGCCGCGCCATATCCATATGTCTTCCACCATGCTAGTCATTGTGGATAACAAAATGTGTGCAGATAAAGGTCGCATGAAAGATACCTTCTTCGAATCAGGGACCGCCCAGTTCTGCTGATCCGCAAGATACGTCACACCGCACAGTACGTCACACCCCAGGGAAGCTCTTACAGAGCGGTTGGATGCGGGATAAATGTCAAAAGCGTAGCTTGGGCTGGTGTTTCGATACACTCTCACCTGTTCAGCTTTCCTTCGCCAAAGACAGGTGCAAAGCAACATAACTGGCAGTTTAAAAAGGGTGACCGAACAGCTCAGTCATCGGAGACTCGCCTCCTTGGCGGGGGCTTCCGCAAACTCTTCATTCGATTGATGAAACCACCTCCGCCCGCATTCTTGCCTTCTTCAACGGATCGGTCATCCGTATGCCGTCTTTCCAAGGAAGAAGTTGCCTGCTTGGGACTACTAGATGAACGCGTTCGTCCAACTTCCGGGATAGTGCGTGATTCTTCAGCAGAGTTGATACGAACGGCCTTCTTATCCCAAGCATCGTCGTAGTCCTGGAAGAATGGGTTCCTCTCATTGCGTGGGGAGCCAGAAGAACCAGGAGAACCGTGGACACCTTGCGGAGATAATACCCGAGGGGCGGGTCGATTGATACCACCTCTGATTCTCTGGGCAAGACTTTTCTTCCGCTGTAAGCCAGCAGCGCCATTCGCGGAGCTCTGCTGCTCAATCTGCACCTCGCGAATGGCCGCGCGACTAGCGGGAGCGCCGTCTAGGAAGGTACTGGTGCCCAAGCCCATGGAAGCTCTACCATGGATTGGTTCAATGCGAGACGTTGGGTCAAAGGCAACTCCCTCAGTTTTGTTACTCTCCGCCACACCAGTCGAAGCAAAGTCATTGTATCCCTCCTGCATTCTGCCGTGGAACCGATCAAGATCCATTTTTTCATTGTTAGGGCCGGCACCGCCGAGAGCCATGTTGCTTGAGTCCTTCGGGAATGCCTGCAATGGAGCGGCGCGCAGGCCTTTGCGGTTACGGTTGGGATTGCAGGCATCGAAGGGTCCATCATGGTGGAACACTAGAAAGGGAGTCAATATCAGTACCAGAACTTTCAAAGCGAATGGTATCCAATGCTTACTTCCAGTGCCATAAATGCTAGTCACATCCAATTTATCGATGATATCTAGCTGGTAAGCGGGCTTCCGAGAACGGGACTTGCCATCCCGATGGCGGGCCTCGCGTTCACGTCGGCGTCTTTCACGCCGGCGTCGTTCATCGTCGTCATCGAGAAGCTTCGGGGTTCGCTCCATGACGGACGATTCAGAGTTTCGGCGTGGTCGTCTTTCTCGGTCCCGGGGTTTGGACCCCGATCCACTAGGTTTAGATTTGCTAGGAGGGTCGGCGAATATGTTAAATGGGTCATCGGATCGGCCTTCAGAGCGATCCCCCGTCGGTCGTTGCGGTCGGCTCTTTAAAGGCCCATTCTGTGAAGACTTCTCAGGGCGTGGGGGCGCCCGCCGCGATCCATTGGCTTTGGGAGCGGGATTCAAAGAGAGGTTTTCCTGTTTGTTAAAAGAGGCGATCGGTCAGATTTGCTCGTCTTAGCAAACAAATGTTAGAAAGGGGAAACGTACGAAAAGGTCGCGCGTATTCTGCGTCATTTGTTGGTTAATCAGAGAGGTACTTGGAGCTGATTGCGGCGAGACGGGATCGGTATCATCCAGAAAAGGATTTGTCGACTTCGGCCGTTCAGGTCGTCCGCCCAAGGGGATAGAGTTGGAGGGAGATAGAGTTCGAGTGCGAAAGGGATTATTGGAGCCCAGGTTGGGGAGTTGTTGGCTAGAAGGAGAGGCAGGGACTGAAATACAGAAGATGAAGTTAGTAGTTTGAAGTGGAAGCGATAGAAACTGGCGATGAATCGAGTCAAATACACCACATGTGAACAAGGGTGGTCGCAATAGTGTCTCAGAGGGCACGCCGTCACCTGACTTGAAACAGATAGATGACGACGACCGAGAATTGACGCTGGACAGTCCAATAACACAAGGAAGTGATATCAAACAGATGACGTACCTTGCGAGCCCAGCGAGACGCCGGGTGGGTAGTAGGAAAGAGTTGTTTGTTGAGAGGCGCTCATTTTGCCAGTGTTGCGCCAGGCAGCGACGATTCAAAAACGGGCTGGAGGGGTTGATTGCAGAGATGAAGGCGCTGTCATGAAAGAAATGAACAGACACAAAGGAGGCCGAGGAATAGCCAGCAAATCGGGAGCAAATGGACAAGAAGAAGGTGAGCGCAAGAGTTGCTGAAACAGCGATGTCGCGGGAGTCGGTTAGGGGGGCTCGATTATTGGAGGGGTGTGATCTAAGCACGAATGGCAATAGGTGGGGGTTGAACTTTGAGGAACGGAGGTGATTTGGTCGCTCTGTGTGATAATTCCGATGAAGAAAAAGAAAAAAGTCGATAGCGGAAAAGGGGAGAAGGAGGAAGGAGGAAGGAAGATGGATGGAGGAAGGAGGACGGGAAGAGAAGGAGGAAAAGAGGTGAAGGCAAAGGAGAGGAGGCCAAGAACCAACGGTCCGAACTAGGAACGAGAAGAGTTGGAGCGTTTCGCTTGCCCCTTGAAAGTTGACAGACTGCGACGAGCAGAGATGCAGCAGCGATCGTCGGGTCGGCCGGATTGTCTCGTGATTGACTTATATTTAGTATGGCTTCATGAGCTTGGTCCTGATCACTGAGTCTCGAGTCTCTCTCTATCTACAGGTTTCCTGAGCATCGAGCTCTGAACCTGTCGTTGCAAGCTCGCAGGTTGCAGCGTTTCTTTGCAGAATCCAGATCCCTGCGATCATCAGTACTGATGTTCAAGCATACGTCAGCTCGGGACATTGCAATGAGATCACCGTCACCAGCATCCAGTATAAATAGACTGGAATGTGGGATGCAAGCGTCTCCAATACCGCCTCTACAAATATCAAGGCTCGGAGCTCCTCCCGTGACACCCTTTGGTTCCTCTCGCCATCCTCTGCTTTCCTTCTCCCTGTGAGGATCTATAGCAGTATGAACCGAACCGTGCGCGTTATTCCACCCAGCCATTGATCGGCATCGCCCAACCCCAAGCCAGGGGATTGTCATCGGATTTTCCACGTTCAGAAATTCTGCCCATCCCGCCTTGCGTACTCGTGAATTTTGATTCCCTGTGAGTCGTTGATTGCTGTGGAATGTTGCGCGTTCTTGGCAGATCGCGCACAGTCGGGTCGCTTGACTGCATGCGTTTCCTTCCAGATTACTCTGCATATTCTCGCGTTTGTATACTTATCGTACCTGGTCCCTTTCCGCCGCTGCCTTAGATGTGTTACATCACTGCTGCATGCATGTTCTTGTCCGAGACATTACTAGTATTTAATTACCTTACCTTGTTTCTGACATCGTACTCAAGCAGGGAAGTGAGGTGAGACAACATGAGAGATAAAAAACGATCGGTACTCATATGTATATGGAAGATAATATACGGTCCTGACGGTCGGTCGAAAGCAGTGTAAAATGGAAGAAAGAAAAAAAGTCATGACTGTTCTAGTAACTTATTATCTATTAAACCTCCTAGTAGTTGGGGCTGCAGTGACCATCGTCATCGCCGTGGCTTCCACCCTTGGTCTCGGCCAAGCCCAAGCACTCGGCGATGTTGAAGAAGATGTCAACGGAGCTGTAGACACCACCAAAGAGCTCCTGGCAAGGACCACGAGCGAAAACAGGGACATCAGTCAAGGAGTGGACTCCCTGGTCGACATCGGGAGCAAGGGTTCCGTTGATCAGGAAGCCGCTGACAGCGTCCTTGTAGCTGGCGTACACAGCACCACCACTGCCCTCTTCCGCAGGGGTGCGAGGGCCGTCCTTGTGCACCTTGTAGTTCTCGCGGTGGTCGGGGAAGGCGACTGTGCCGGCGTGGAGAGCGTAGCGGGGGTCCCAGCGGCTGGGGAAGTGAACCCCCTCGGAGTAGCGGAGAGCGTTGGAGCCAGCGACGGTGTACTGCGAGAGACCGGAGTTCTGGTAGGTACCAATGGCCCGGCGCTTGTCACGATCGTCCTCCTGTTCCTCAAGGTAGACGGTGTCGACGGCACCAGTGACATCAAAACCATGGCCGTGGTCAGCGGTGACAAGAACGAGGGTGTCTTCGAGGGCACCGAGCTCCTCGAGCCTCTCAATGGTGGCGCGGACAGTGTCGTCAAGCTCAAGGAGCTCACCGAGGGAGCGGTCGTAGTCGAGAGTGTGCATCTGCTTGTCAATGCTGGCGGCCTCTGCCATCAAGAACCAACCCTCCTCACGGTGACGGGTGTCGAGGATATCGATGGCCTTGACGGTCATCTCCTTAAGACCGGGAAGATCCTCGGCATCACGTCCAGAGCCATCGGGGTGGTTGGCCTGCTCCTTGAGGTTAGACGTGTAGACGTTGCGGTCGAGCCAAGTGGGCAGGTTGGAAATAGAGAAAAGTCCAAGAGCCCTGTCCTCGTTGGATGCGGCGTTGAGCGAGGTCTTGTTCAAGCTGAGGCTGTAGCCCTTGTCGGTGAACAACTTGTAGTAGTCGCGAGGGGCGTCCTCGCTAGTGAGGAAGTTCTCTGCACCAGCGCCGAAGAGAACGTCAGGGCCGTCGAATTCAGTCCACGTGTAGTTGGTAATACCCTCGAGGAAGGTGCTAATAACGTGGTCATATTCACTACGAAGGCGGGTGTGGGAAGTAAGAGCACCGGGCGTGGCATCGGCAAGGAAAGCGGTGGAGACAATACCGATGCCAGCGTCGGGGTGCTGGCGACGGAAGATCTCAGGAATAAGCTCGAACTTGGGGTCATCAAAGGGGTCTTTAGAAGAGTCTGCGTAGACACCGAGGGCATTGACGGTGGTCTTGTGGCCTCCGTATAGAGCCGCGGCGGAGTTCGCGGAGTCGGTGATGAAAGAGTCCATGGAGTGGGTCATCTGGTGGCCGAGGACAGGAAACTTGTCCAGTTGCAGCTTGGTCTGGTACTTTCCGTTGATGCTCTTGTGCGCAATCAGACGAGCAGCAGTGATCATGTTTGTGGTCATTCCGTCACCGACGAAGAGAACAACGTTCTTAGCGCGGCGCTTCTTGGGAACATCACGCACGAGCCAGTTGGCAACGGTCTGCTCCTCGCCGTAGTAGGTCAGGATAGCTTCATACTCGCCGGGTTCGTACAGAGCGAGGTGTCTGTAGGCCTTGGAGGTGACATTGACAACCGAGGGGGTTTTGGCGTCCTTGGCAAACAGATCTGAGGTCAATTAGCTCTCTGCGACAGAAACAGCCTGTTTCAATCGAGAAGGTGTCATCATACCTTCATACCAGCTGAATTGCCAGTTCTCAAGCTCGGCATCATCAATGTCGAAGAACTCCGTCACAGAGACGCCTGCCTCGCCCTTCTTGCCGACGGTGAACTTGAAGTTGGGGTCAGGGACACCATCACGTGCCTCAGATCCGTTGAGAGGAGAATGAACCTCCAGACGGATATCAAAGTGTTGCCCGGGGAGGAAATCGGCCCTGGATCATCAATTGTGAGACTTATGGCACTTGCCCTATCCACATACAGGAAGAACTTACTGATCAGGAGGGAAGACGCAGCCCAGGGAAGGGCAGCCTCCCAGACGTTGGAAGTATTGACCGAAAGCGCCAGAGGCAAACAA
The DNA here is from genome assembly GCA_027569075.1 of Aspergillus asperescens. NCBI lineage: Eukaryota > Fungi > Ascomycota > Eurotiomycetes > Eurotiales > Aspergillaceae > Aspergillus > Aspergillus asperescens. Next base: position 165,693 of record JAPDEH010000030.1, on the reverse strand, counting down.
TGCCACACCGGCAAAAGAGGTAGGCCTCATGTTGATCGGTAAGCAGTGAAGCACTGTCAACAAATTCAGACCGGCAGTGGTGGTACAGAGCTGTCAGACAGGGGGAATCAGACCCCTTTATTTATTTCCGATCAGAACCAGGGAAAAGGGTGAGCTCCGATGGGTTCTGTTCGCATGGAGGGCAGCTGCGTGAGCTAGGAATTCTCCATCCCTCACTTGGACACCTGCTGATTCCACCAGGATCCAGACGCATCGTCAACAACCTCCATCTCCATCCCCTGTCTAGCAGGCTTGGCAAATGGGACGCATCGTAAAAGCGATGCAGTCAACACGAATTAAAAGAGAAGAACGCATCCACGTGCGGCAGCTAAAGATTGCCATGAAGCTTGGATTGGGTCACTGCCCGGGCCAAGATCGAGCTGCTTGGCGCCAAGTATTCCTCTGGCGCACACGTGCAGGTGTTGACATCTTTGCTGGCAGTTTTGTCTCTCGCGCGATCGCAAAATGACAGTTAATGACTCGAGACAATCTATTCTGAGTGGGGTTGTTTCATGGGAGACTGCAATACGACCCAGGAAAGAATCCGGCTAACCGATACTTCACCGGAATTGAGCTTTCTCCAATGCTCCAACGTTTGATGTGAAATCTCACATCGTAAGGTACAGCTCGTGGTCACCAATCTCTGGGCCCAATGAGACCATGCTCTGTCTCAAATAGACCTGGGTAAACCCCGAAAATGAGGGGCTAGTTGACTTAGTTTGATGTCTGAATGTCATGGTCCACTGGGACAAATTTTATGGGACACATGGGCATTCTACCGACCATAAACGGGCACCCGAAAGGCTCAAAGCAGCGAAATGGAAACCACACATTCACCTATCATGGGTACTGGACAGGGCCGCGCATTTTGGGGTCGGTTGGTCGGATAACCTGACAATCCGCGCTCTAATATGAGGTATGGCTGAGCTGAAGTATACCGGGAATCAGAGTATTCTGTGCGGTTGAAGTAGGTGCCACTGGTTTAGAGATTACACAATCCTATACTGCCTCCATCGAATACCTCCATCTTAATGGCCACTCTTCAGAGCATCAGAGGAACTTCAAGACATCAACTTTACTCTGTACCGACAAGCAACATGAATCGGGCCGATCAGCATGCTCTCCAGGATACCAAGGCACGCGTTCTTGCTCCATGCCTTTCAGAGTATTCTTCTAGAAGCCTTCTGCATAAGCAGCTGCTGAGCTTACCCACACAGCCCCTGTTGATCTCCTCGGAGCGTGTATCAGACGCTGCCATGGACATTCACTTTGCCTGTCTACAACTTATACGGAGTCACAGACAGAGCTAGCACAGTCCACTCAACCCAATCACTATAAATACTTGATTGAAGGACAGAGTGAAGTTGTCTGCATCAAAAGCTTGTCATTCAAGCTTATCCTAAACCCTGTCGATCTCTTCTCAAGGTTGTCACCAGCCCAGCTGTCCTACAAGTCGTTCTAAAGTGTGTACCTTGAAGACAAGGCAAACTTGGCACGGAGGATATGCAGACCGGTGTTAATCAAGCTAACTTCTTTTTCTAGTTATCTTCCAACCCAGCTATAGCCCGTCAATCGTCTTTGTCCTAAAGAACGGGCCTGCGTGCCAAGCAGCGCTCTACAAGACCGTTCTTCCAAGGATAAAAGACGTCCGAGATCATAAGCTTCCATCCACTCTGTATCTGCAAATAGGACCGTATGGGTTAACTAAGACTCGGAAATGTGTATGTATGAGATATGCTAATACAAGGCACTTCAATTTGCCTTTCATTCAACATCACTAGTGTCCTCCAAGATGCGAAAGCTACGCATGACGCCGTCCAATACCCCTGTCTGTAGTATACCGTCAAATAACCGTCCATTATGATCCATTATGTTGTAATATAATTAGGCTGTGCCAATAAGCAAGTGAATAAAAAGGTGACATTTCTTCGTATTATATATAATCAAGTTTAATGGGCTGGCAGCTTGGCGAGAAATTCAACCAGCAACAGAACCGCTACCAAGAATTATTTGTTGTTTCATTCATTATTGTCAAACCAACCAGTACAAAACCAGAGTAACATCTAACTTCTCGAGATAATATATTTATTGTCTTTGACCCTGGCTTTGTCTTCGGCCAGCTCCATGGGGCTAACGGCCTTTGTGGATCAACCGATAAGTAGCCTGAACTTGGAGTCCCACTGCAGTTGCATAGGCTTACTTCTGTTTCGTGTAAATTGTCCCCAGGAGTTTAAATTTGGGGGAAACGCATCTCGACGTTACAATCGGTGTTCTGCCATCGACTTGACCAAAAAAAAATTATTCTCGCCCCACTAGGTAGATACTTGACTTTATCCCTCACCCAGGCCTTTTGGGACATGCTCATCTAACAACGACAATAGCAGAACAGAATACCATGGGGCAAGACGAGATCAAAAAACATCTGGATGCACGCTCTACGTTGCTAGAACGAGAGAAGACGTGTAGACATGACTACGCCTTCAAGCAGAACATGTCACCGGTCGCGAAAATAGCCGCAACAGTCCTCGCAAACATTCGCAAAAAGGAGCTGGAATCGTTCTGGATGACTCCAGCGACTTCTACACGTTTCACCCGCGATTTGAAGGAAGTCATGTTCCCGGGCATGTCTTTTACGTTGTCTCGAGACCGGATGGAGAAAACTACGCTCTGGAAGATCATTACCGCAATGCCCAAGGGCTGTCTGCTGCATGCGCACATGGAAGCCATGGTTGATATCGACTGGCTTGTTGACCAGGCGCTTGAGCTGCCGGGTTTTTATATAACGAGCCCGATGCCGCTGTGCTCGGGATCCAAATGGTCTGAGCCATTTGAATTTCGTTATCGACCTAGCGCGCGAGATGGCCGTGAGGTGAATATTTGGCAGTCGGACTATACTCCGAACCAGCCTGTGCCGGTTACTGTCGCGGCCAAGACGTATCCTGGTGGCGAGGCGGCCTTTAAAGCATGGGCTATCTCAATGATGACAATTAATGAGGAAGAGGCCCTACAACATCATCATGGGGTTGGCGATATTTGGAAGAAATTTATTTCCTGTTTTGTCTCTCTCTCTGGGTTGTTCTTTACAGAGCCGATCTTTCGACGGTGCATACCAAGGCTCTTACAACAGCTCCACAAAGACGACATCAAATATGTCGAACTGCGTCTAGGTCTCAATCAGCCTTTCTACCGAGAGGGCTCGGACGTGGCGGAGCCTGATTCCTTATACTTCTTGGAATGCTTTCAGGACGAATTGAATTCTTATATGTCTTCGCCCCAAGGTGCCGGGTTCTGGGGTGCACGGCTGATATGGACCGCTCTTCGCGGTCTCCCCGATGAATTAATTAAGGATTCCATGACACGGTGCATAGACTCCAAAAAGGTATACCCCTCTGTCATAGCGGGCTTTGACTTCGTCGGACAGGAAGATCTAGGCCGACCCCTGATTGACCTTCTCCCGCTCAGCAAGTGGTTTCAGCAACAATGTACTGATAACCAGCTCCAAATACCTTTCTTCTTCCACGCCGGCGAATGCCTAGGTGACGGCGACAGCACCGATAGCAATATCGTGGACGCCATATTACTAAATTCCAGAAGAATCGGACACGCCTTCTCGCTATATAAGCATCCACTTCTCATCGACCTCGTCAAGGACAAGAAGATTCTTGTCGAAATGTGCCCTATCTCCCATGAAGTTCTACGCCTAACATCGAATATCCTAATGCACCCGATGCCCGCTCTACAGTCACGCGGTGTGGCCGTTTCCTTGAACAACGACGACCCGGCCATCCTTGGGCACGGCCAAAACGGTCTAAGCCATGATTTTTACCAGGTTATGGCGGCGTTTGAGAATACTGGTCTTGCGGGGCTTGCTACGATGGCGGAGGATAGTATCAGATGGGCAGCCTTTGAGGACGAGACAGACTCCGAGTGGCTCCAGGGAATTGACGGTAACGGGAGTAGATTAAAGGATTCTCGGATGACCGAATGGAGGTCTGCTTTTGAGGAGTGGTGTGAATGGATAATTAAAGATTTTGGGACTGAAGCGATGGAAACCCATGACTAGGGCACGAACTATCAAGGATAGGAGCTACAACACATGTGAAATGCAAGAAACTATACATATTAGGTCAGAATATATATCACTTTCACCTGTCACTGAGATCCCCGCATTAAGTAGCGTCTTGGCTGATTTTAGACCTGGGGTTGAGGGGCCGGGGTTGAAAGTTGTAGAGCGCACATGGACTTGCGGCCAGGTATGAGCATCTCCGGTCTTGGCAAGCTAGTGGGTACCGCAGATGCAGCTTGAGCTCATGCTTCACGAACTCTTCCTCTGCACACAACAGCACTTCCGCTTGACAACTCCACAAAGATCAGAGAATTCTGTTAACTCATGCTAAAGATCTTTGTCTCTTGCAAAAAAAATCACCTCTCTTTGAACACTACTATGGCCCAACAACAGTCAGATCAAGCGCAGCCGCCCGCGACCCTCACCAATCCTCGGTTCACGCTCGAGCTCGAATTCGTATCCTCCCTCGCAAACCCGTACTACCTATCCCACCTTGCAGTAACCTATCCGAACCTGCTAGGGATTTCCAAATCCGGTAACGAGAGCGATGTCAACGACGACAGCTCAGACCCAGACGCCGAGGCGTTCGCAGCCTACCTTGCCTACCTCTACTCTTACTGGAAGACACCTGAATACTCCCAATTTTTGACACATCCCGGTGCGACCTTACGTGCACTACGGCTTCTCCAAGAAGATACCTTTCGTCGTGATATTATCCGTCCTCAAGTAATTGAAGGTTTAGTGGGGGTAGACTTCAACGGCGAGCAAAGCAGCCCGGCCGAATCAGGGAAACAAGATGGGGACCAAGATAAAGCGAACCAGGGTACTCAGGGAAACGGTGAAAATAGTGGTGATTGACTCTATTTGACCGATTTACCCTTCGGAAGCCTGGTGCACCTGTGGGCTGGGAATCGGGCAAAAACCCCGCAAGTTGGAGACCCCTATCATTAATTATTCCCAAGAGGTGTCGGTCAACATGATTTGCTCTGGGATATGGATCATCTACTCCGCGTCTTTATTCTTACCATTATTATTGGTGAGTGGTGTTTACGATGAGGGCGAAGTCGATGCACTGACGCCGATTTTTATCAGGAGCATCATGTGTGACCGAGGTAGCTCCCTCCCTGTGATCATCCATGGCGCCGGCAATTCTGAGGACGAAAGGGAACCCACACGCGAGCGCGCGCTAGTTTCCTAACATTCGTCGCGCTCCGAGGGTGCGCATCTGTGCTTGACTGCTTGTTCCCCCAAATAAAGATGATGTGGGGGGAGAATGAGCATCCGAAGTATACCTTGTAACCTTTCGAGACATCTCCAATCACGCACCAGTTGGCGCTTTGGAAGCACTCTCAGGCGTGCAGGAGATTTAAATGAGTTCAGGGATCTTGATCACAAATGTCGCCTCTAAATGGTGACTTTTCCCCGATACCCCCGATGAAACAGCCGCAGATGGAAGGAACTAAGATCGGCCGGGCGAGGCACTACGCACCACTTACCACAGTAATCAAGAAAACCTGAATAAGACTGTTCATAGGAGGAATCATAAATAATAGCCTGACCCCTCTTTTTTTTTAAAAAAAAAACAAGCCACTCAATTGTCCTTGACTCTTGACTCTATCTGCACTCTCTGGGAAAGTTGATCGACAGGGTGAATTTGCCGACTCTACGCTGCTGACCCAACCACGTTTATTTCCCTTCAAGCCTTCGTCATCTCCCATCACCAACCCCAGAACCCCCTATCTTTGCCGTCTCCCAACAACATCGATTTTGCGTGCTAAGATCACCGTGGACACTAGATCCTCACTTCAGATGGATCTTTCTCTCCTTGACAACCCGCACTAACCGCGTCCTCTCACTCGCTAACCTTCACTCATCCCTGCTGCCAGGTGACTTCAAGCGCTCCTGATGGTTTAACAACGATATTCGTCATAATCCGCTCGTCCTGACTCGATTTCGTTCCTTTTGGCTACCTCTGGACTTCTACGTTGGATTGATCCGGATTTTGCCTTCTCCGTGAAACTGCACATATCGCTGGAAGACCCTCTACGTACCCCAGCTCACGATGGCGATCAAAACCGTGCGCCAAAAATGCCGGCCAAAACATCAGATTCTAGTCCTCAAGTGCTATCCCCAATACCAAAAAGGTGTCCAGGATGTCAAACCGAATTCCAGCGAACTCTCCTATCTCCTTTACCATGTGAGCACGCGACGCAGTAAGCTACCCAAGGTTACCGCTTTCCTGGAGAAAAGGGCCGCCCGAGATGTCTGGCGTCGTAAAATTGGGTGAGTTTGCGAAGGATCTGGGCCGCTAGTTGGCTAATTGATGCTTATATTGGGGCCGTTCTTTTTGCTGACAATAAATCTCTTCCTTAGAAATGTCCAGGTGACACTTCAAATCCTCAGCGCGCTCATCGAGAAAATCCCCCGCGACCTACCGATCTTCGCACGATCCATCTTGACCATTATCGAAACAGTCCTTGGGTCTCGTGATATCTCCATGGTGGAGGATTCGATCGAAACATTCGAGACTTTCTGCCGACATCAGGACATGGCTGCGCTGTCTGCTGAACAGGATTTTGCGGACCAATACCGGGGAGTCGTCCAAGAATATGCGAGCTTTGCCCACGAAGAGAACCAATCTCAGTCCAAGCCTGTTCCCAGCCCTCCACAGGTGATACGATGGAAGAATGCAGGACTGCGAGCTATCAAGGGAGTGGCTAGCTCTGAGGCTAGTTTGGCAGCAGATGGTGGTGATTCGCTGAGGATAATACTGCCAGTCATCCTGGAGAACCTGTACAATGGAGATGATATATTGATCGCGTCCCTTGAGCGCAAACTCCAGGAAACGGAACGACGCCAACGGGACGCTGCGGCACGACAAAGGTATAGCGCAATTACCGTGCAAACAGTCGACACAGCAGATGGAGATCCGGAATTGGCAGCTCAGGATATTGGCGATGTCGACAAGAAAGCTGAGTTGGATATGAGATTACTTGCTCTCCACTGTCTGGAACAGGCGATTGTCAACGGCAGCAGCCGTGGCCAAATCCGCGTCACCACACGGGTTGTGCTAGATTTCATTCTACGAAAAGGCCAATCGGACAACAGTTACTTGTCGCTGGATACCGATGAGGAAAATTGGGCCACATCGTTGATTCAAATCGTCGCTAAATGGTGCCCCGTTCAGGCTCGTTTCATAATCTCAACTGCCGCTATGGAGGTCCTGTTCGAGATTCCTCCCAGGGAAAACACACTCGACAAGGCCTTTACTGTTATATATATCATTGACTACCTGTTGAAATCTTCAGTGAACATGATCGGACTTAGTGTGATCGACATCCTGTTAGGCTTGATGCGTTACATGGCAATCTTGGTATCGCCGACGTCTGAGAAATTGACGGATGAACAGTCTGGTGAGAAAGAAAAAGTACGCCGCGGTGACAAAGGAAAGCTTTCTCAAAAGAAGAAGGACCTACTTTTCCTTCTCCAAAAATGCATTGGAGATCTGACTACGCACATATACTATGGAGACCAGGTAGTCGATATGCTCAGAGCAATCTTGACCCGAATCAGACCGGCACATGGCCAGGACCAGCTCTTGCCTCCGGCAACGCCTGACCAGCCGGATGGGCTTTCTTCAGAGGCAAGTCCAATGTCCTTTTCCCTGGCCAGCGCAAAAGTCTGTGCTCTCAAGGCAATCAAAAACATTTTACTGGTAGCCAATTCTCAACGGCCCATGGCATCGGCCGGTGTTGAGTCGAGGAATCCAGTTGGCATCCACGTTTGGGAAGGAACCCACTGGCTCCTTCAAGACCCGCAAAGGGAGGTTAGGCATGCGTACGTTGATGCTCTACTGTACTGGCTGAGATTGGAAACGAGCAAAAACGACCTAAGGCTGAAGGACCGGTCGACCAAACTTGTAACGCGAGCGCGCGATTTATCAGATGCTTCCGAAAGAACAACTAAGCGAGCAACGGGGGTTCGTCAGCGGGAAAAGGCTGTGGTGTTAGCTCAGTCGAACTTTCTCCGTCTACTTCATGTGACTGTCTATGATGTTGCTCTTCAACACCCGACGGAGGAGACTGAGATTCGGATACTCCACCTACTCTTGGCCAGCCTTGTGGAGAATCTCGGCATAAACGCGGTTAGATTTGGACTGCCAATGATATTGAGGCTCCAAGACGACATGGTGACTTTGCAAAGCTTGAGCGCACCTATAGCCAAGGTGAATACCGGAAGCCTGGTGCATGGATACCTAGGAGTGGTGTCCGAAGCTTTTGGACTGGACACTCTTAGGGTCGGACAGGAGATATTTACTGAGGTCGAGAAACGAAAAAGCCGAGGCATCTGGCTGGATAGCTTAAGTTTCTCTCTGACCAGTCTCGACAGCATAATTCAAGATGATCGACATGCTGTCAGTCATAATACCAGGGAGGCAGATAACCTGACCCCGTTCAGAAGAGGCGCCGAGGAGCTCGTCCGCCGGATCGAGGAGTCTTATAATTATACGCTGTCTGCTCACAGTTCGCCAGGTACCCCGGGATACAATCTTGGAAAGCCGGTGATAGGAGGACATATACCTCCTGCAGACCCGATCCCAGACGGTATTCTCCCATCAGCAGTTAGAGAGCAGATGCTGTCGCCATGGTCCAAGCAGAGCGCATTGGAAGCCGCCGAACGGGAAAAATCTGAAGCTCTGTCTCTCAACGGGTCAAGGACGGGAACCTTACCCGTGCGCGGCTATGCCCACGTCAATGGTACTAACAGTTCTCTTTCAACAAGGGCACCTTCCACAGTCCACACGGCAGCCGGTCGCCAGAATTCTCGCCGCATGAGCGTGCCGGACAAAACAGGAACTCCAAATTATAGTTCAAGCAGAGATTCTCCAGTTCATGTGAACGAGCTGAGGCGTGTTCTTTCTGTACATTCTCTGGAAAAGGCCCAGCGACTGAGCCCGCTGCGTGGCCGACTTGACACCTCGAACGGCAGCATTGTTTCAACCAGTAGTGAGAGTATGGTTAGCGGGTTATCTAGTGCTGACTTTGACCAAGACGGAGGGTCGATCCGGCCGCAATCCACGAGAGATGGACAAGAGTCACTATATGGCGATGGTGTGGAGACACCTAGGGCTCAGATGAGCAACGGGGGCCATCCACAGTCCATGTTCCAGACCTCTTATGCAATTCCCCCAGTCCCACCAATTCCGCAAGATTTATCTATTCTAGGCGGGTTTCCCACCGACTCTCAGCGCTCGTTGTCATCATCTGACCGTCCCTCAACGGCTTCTGCCCCACGTAAGCAGAACGGGGTCAACGGAAAGTCCAGTATCGCTACCTCTAACGATAACAAAACACTTTATCGGCAAAAATCTCGGGCTGGCGCCGGGTTCGTTAATGGTGCCGGCGTACGCGAGTTGGCCGTCAACGGTAAATCCACAGGGGCACAACCATATGGTGTACCTGAGATGGAAGAAAGTCCTCAGCGCCGCGACGTGCAGAAACTTCTAGACGGTTTCCTATCACCAAACGCAGATTCTAATCGCCAGCCGAGAGCCGCATCTAGCTACGTTGGTCAACGTACTGTTACGGGTGGAATTGGACGCCCGCCTTACTAGTCGACCTGTCCTTTACGTTCCCTTCCTGCACCTTTCTTGCATAGTTCGCCTGTGACCTTTTGGAAGTCGTTTTGTCGAGGCTCTTGCACATATTTCGCTTTCTCATCCTAGCCTGTTGGAAGGCTCTGGAATCCATTCCTTATGCTGCACCCTGCATTGGATTTCCTTTCGTATCATATCCCTGTTATTTGAGTTCGTTCAGTGTATGGATATTTATAGATTTGTACGTATCTCTTCAGTCTGATACTGGAACCCTCTGAATGAATGCTCGTGTTGGTCCATGCCGATTTAGTGTTATCGTTATGTTGATAATTGGGGTGTTTCCTCAGCTGTTAGATACATAATCTATAGCTAAATTTAATCACTGTTGAGCCCTCACAGTAGCGGTTCCATATTTAGAGTTAGTAATGAGATCAAGTATATTTTGTCTCGACGAGTGTCCGTTCTCAGGCTTTGAGAATTCGTGGAGCATAAACTCTTTGTTGGTTGGGTGTTAGATCACATGTAAGCAAGCGTGACCTGGTGTCTTCTCCACAGAGTCCCATGGACCATCTCCATACTTCCCTCATCTTAAACTACCTTACCTCTCTACACAACCTCTTACCAACATCAACAATGCGACATCTAATTTATCTCCCTCTCCTCGCCCTCCTCATTTTCACAACCGCCCTCCCAACCTCCTCGCCAACCGAACTCACTCCCCTCCCCCTCGTCATTTGGCATGGCCTCGGCGACGACTACACCCGCGTAGGCCTTAAAGAACTCGCCTCCCTCGCCGAATCAACCAATCCCGGAACCTACGTGCACCTCATTCACATCGGCGATTCCTCCTCCAGTGACCGCCAAGCTACATTCCTCGGAAACGTCAGCGAGCAACTGTCCATCGTTTGCGACCAGCTCGCCTCCGAACCAATCCTCTCCACCGCACCCGCCGTCAACGCCCTAGGCTTCTCACAGGGCGGCCAGTTCCTCCGCGCCTACGTGGAGCGGTGCAACAGCCCGCCGGTACGGAACCTAGTCACCTTCGGCAGCCAGCACAACGGGATCTCAGAGTTCCAGGAATGCAGCTGGAATGATTTCGTGTGTCGCGGAGCAGAGGCCCTGCTCCGGGTCGGACGGTGGTCGAGCCTCGTGCAATCGCGGTTTGTGCCTGCGCAGTACTTCCGCGACCCCGCCGAACTAGACGCGTACCTGGAGAATAGCAATTTCCTGGCGGATGTGAATAACGAGCGGGAGGTGAAGAATACAACCTATAAGGAGAATCTGAGCTCGTTGAATCGGTTTGCGATGTTCATGTTTGAGGATGATCAGATTGTGCATCCGAAGGAGACTTCGTGGTTTGCTGAGGTGGGTACAAGTACTGGGGAGGTGACACCATTGCGGGAGAGGGATATATATAAGGAGGATTGGCTCGGGTTGAGGGAGCTGGATGAGAAGGGGGCATTGGAATTTGGGACGCTGCCAGGGAATCATATGCAGTTGGCTGAGGAGGATTTGGAGAGAGTGTTCACGGAGTATTTTGGGCCTGTGGAGGTTGAGATTCCGCCGAGTCAGAGCCAGAGGGAGGTTCTTGTGAACCAGGGTGTCTACTAGGGCTGTTTAGACATGGATTTGTTTCGTTATCAATTAAGTAATACCCAATGCCCATATACTTACTCACTTATCTCTGAGAGCTGATGGCCTGGCTACCTAGATTTGACACAGAGCAGCTATGTGAAGGAGGGATGGACATGCAGATGTAGTTGTTAAACCCTTCCAATGAATTGAATGGATAGAACTAGAGGCATCTGTATAGTAGTGCCGAACTCTTTGAGAACTCCAAGCAACCATCACATGGTAGGGTGATTTCCTAAAGAACGACCTCATAGCCAGTCACTGGTGACTCAATACGTCTTACAGCGACAGCGACATTACGTCCCCACAAATGAGACCTTCACACAGCTAACAAAAGTGTTATTATCAACATGAACTGGACAGGAGGTCGACTCCGCCGCTATTCCGAAATCAATGCTAGATCCCGAAAGCAGACCTTTGGGAAGTCGAGCGCATTCAATAAAGGCTACGGTCCGCAGCAAATAACTCTCTTTAACAGCCTTGAAAAATACCAGAACGTTGAGGAGAGGAGAGGGAAGGTGAATAATAGCAGGACAGCAGGTCCAGACGTGAGAGAAGGCGAAACAGTGTTGGCATCCGCAAGATGCAAAGCAATCTGACCCGTTTACAGAACACGGCAACCCAGCCTCTACCCCAATCGTCGTCGAACACTGGCACAAAAGCAGTCTCAAGGTCACCCGACCGTTTAGAGAGGATGAAGCGTCAGTTGCTTGAGACTACGGACTGGGCTGTGGTGGGTGCAGCACGTCCAGTTCAGGTGGCTTTTATGCCCCAGGAGGATCTTGAGAGATTTGGTAAACGACGAAGACTTACCAGGGATGATTATGAACGACTGAACACATCTACGATGACGGCCCCGAGATTTCGCAAAGATATCCCTCTGGAAGGCGACATCCCTGGGAACCTGGAGATACGGATCGATGGTCGTCGTGTGGATCAACAGGATACGGCAATTGACGAAAGTAGCTACCCCAACGCTGTATCTTCCCAGTCGATGCTTCTGGATGAGGAGTCCCTTGGTTCAAACCATAGAGTCGATGCCCAGGTTCCGCAACAGAGCAGAAATCGCGGAGCGAGAAGCGCAAGCAGGTTGTCCATGCTTTCTGGCGGTCCCCAACTTGGCTATGAAGTTCCAACCCTACCGTATCTACGATTTGATGATCAAGGAGCCGCAGCCCCAATGCAACAGGATTTCTCGGGCTCGATGGGCTGGGTCTCAGAAGAGCGTATGTTGGAGTCATTACAGTCCAATGCGAGTAGCTCTATCATCCCGCAACCAGAGTCACCTGTTCGCAGACGTTTCACGATTGATGACCAGGCAATGGCTGACAGACAAGGAGGATTCATCGTCTCTTCTCCAGTAGCAGCCACACAGTTTCTGCGCCAGGGTCAGGTTGTGCATGAACGAAGTCCTGAAGGTTGTATGAGATCCTCATTAGGGCCCTCACCACAACCGGGATCTAGACTTGCAATCCAGGCCCAACAAGACAACAGAGCTAGACCAAGGCGAACTTACTCATCCTTTTGCTGGCTTCCGCAGGTGCATCGTGACATACAACACGAAGGAGACAGCCAGTTAGCCATGGCTTCCACGGCACCGATCCGAGAGCTTAGTATCATCGACCGTTGGTTAAACGGCGGAGAGGAGCGTGAGCCTCCCGTGAGAATCTATGGGCAACCCGTCGTATTCAGAGATTCCAACATACATATAGATGGCCATGCGAGGGAACAATCAGAACTACGTGGAAATGATATGGACATCGATGTGGACCACACATATTCGAGTTCCTCTTCAGGACCCCTTCAGTTCCCGTCTGACCGAACTTAACTGGCTGGCCATGAGCTGCCTCAGGGTTGGGCGTGGGCATGTTGAGGCTGGTACTACTGGGGCCAGCAGCCACACCGACGACAGAATTCAGCCACTTGCTCCATCATGTGACCACATAGTCACGTGATTCGCTTCCATCTTTTCGTCCACAAAATCTTCTTTTTTTTTTGACGACGAACAGGTTCTCTCTCTCCATCAACTTTGAGGGTTGACAACCCGACTCAACGACGCTGGAGCTCTCTCGCAAATCATTATTGGCCTTGTCTTGACGGTTTCGCCACGATTTATTGTTCACTGAGGCTGGATGTCGGATGAATGCAAGCCGGCAGAGAACCGCCTCCTTTTTTCTCGATCAATCTTCTTGTCAAAGTAAGCAAACTTCCAATTCTCCTTTCCAGTGAGGCTGGGCCTGGACCCATATCTATTATGATGAACACCATACACAAAAGCATAGTTCACCTGAAATCTTCGGATTATTGAACGAAAACTGTACCATCACCATTTGTTTCTGATATCGCTTCTTTGCCTCCTTTTTTCTCATCCGCCTCTGATCCTCGGTTAATGAGCTGACAAATGGACGCAAATTTAGGTCTTCCAAATAGTTTCAATATGGTAGAAAATGAAAAAAAAAATTATATATATATATATTGTCTTGGTTCTACCATTCCTGAGTCGAAATAATTACCGAAAATTCCCCAATTATTAGTGATACAGATGCATTGCTGCCCAACCTGTCCGTGTTTTCTCCGATTGACCCTCACCCCTCGGCGAGTCGGGGGTGGAAGTAAGTCGTCGACGAGGGAGAAAGTCGATGGATCACCTCTGAGCAGTGGCTGCAGGCTACGACGTTCGTTTTTTGCCCACCCTCCGCATCTGTCGGTGACTCAGTTGGATGCGTGATGAGTTTGCAGCGCGGGGTTTGCTTCTCTCGTCTGACACCGTGACATCTCCAGCGTGAGATTCAGCCTGCAGTTGCATATAAGTCCTTGTTCCGCAAGTTGACGTGGATGTGCCCCCAGCCAAACAACTGCAGGCGCTCCGGAGCGGGCGACTTCCACGGGGCAAGCGGGGCGGTTGAGCAGCGACTATTCCCAGCTTGACTGGTTCACGACCGTTGTCTCCTCAGTTTCATGCTAAACTCGACGTAGTAAGGCCTGGTGTGATGGCACCAGCAGCTGCACATTCGCGCCATGGCACACACCAATAACGGGGAGCGCTGCTCACCGCTGCCTCGTCCAAGGAAACAGAATCGGGACGTCCCGTTCCCTCTGAACCACTCATTCTGGTCCGCAAGGCCACGTCAAGCCTGGAGGATTGTGGCATGTCGAATCATGTTGCGCGAGGGCGAGGGCGATAATGGCAATTGCTTCCTGTGCCCCCCCTCTAAAAGCCCCGTTCCACGCCGTCGTCTTCTCTGCCCGACTATAAGGCTTCCATCCCCCCTCTTCGCTCGCTGCTCTTGACTTCTCCTTTCCATCTCACCTCGTCTCTCAACCAGGATCTCCATCGACTATTATCTTCCCGACTCGGAAGGATCTATATCGGATACGATCAGACCACTTGATACCTTATTCGCTGCTCCCCCTTATCCATCATACCAAATCTTGTTCCGTTCTTCTCCGTCTACCAGATTTGTCACAGTCAAATCTCTCTCTCTCTCTCTCTCTCTCCACTTGTTCTCTGCTCTGAAGGCCCACTGTGTTGTTTTCTTCTTTCAGCAATCTCGCCCGAGGATCTTGGACAGAATTTTAAAGCCCCTGGCTCTAGTCACCTCGGATTCCCATTACCCATTGGATTCCAATCCGCTCCCTGGATAGGACTTGCGCTTCTGTTTCTTTTTCGTTTCTACATCTACTCCAGGCTTGAGTCTGAGCGTTCTCTCGACAAATAACAGGTAGTCCCCTCGATCATTTCTTATTCATTCCCATTGCGCTTGTCTTCGCTTTTATTGTTTGCCATGCGTCATGCGCCGCTGCCAATGGACCAGCCTCGGGACCAAGACCTATCGACAAACCTCAGCAACCATAGTGTGGCCTTCTGCACTTCTCGTTTTGCCTTTTGCTGGACTCTGGTGCCGCATCGCGGTTACCTGGAATAATAATGATGACAATCACATGGCCTGTGACCGTTTCGTCTGCAGCAGCTGCTGCGAGATTGGACACTACGAGTGCTGTTTAATGTTGCACACTCGCTTCGATACCGAGGACCCCCTCACTGCTCTGGACTTGATAACCTACCACTTGAATCCTCGAGTGGAGGATTGGACGTTTCCCTGGATGAACTACTGATTACCTCATGATCTGATGATGTCATGATGAACCTTATGACCTGATATGACTACCTGGACTGAACTCCTACCGGAGTGGAACCCTTCACGGATGCTGAAGACGTACAGAATGTGACCCCAGAGTTCTCCCTGGATTTCAGAGGTTCTTTTGAGCTTGCCTGATGTGATCTACTTGATCAATCTCATTACCGACTGAACCAATTTCCCGTGCATCTAATGTTGTTGCACTTCCGTTGTACCAGGCAATGAAAATAACCTACTGGATTTCGCTGAATGGAAACAGTCCCAGCCTTTGGGAATCACCTCAAGGCCAAGGAATAACCCTCGACATGATTGTTAGGACCCGTTAGCTATGTGCAGACTTGACTGTTCTTCCATTTTCTCGATTCGACTTTTGACCAGGATACCTACCGGATGACTTCGCCCCATGTGGACCAACGATACACCAACCAACGGCCTCGATGACCTCGAGGACTACTAGGTACCTTAATGGTTACACCCAGGCGGTTCGTGTTCTTGTGTGTTTAATCTGCGAATGTGGAACTAATAATCGTGTAGGCATCTCTTCGACATCTCCTCGACCATGGACCTCGGACGCATGATTTTCTGCTTTTGTCTTGATGTCGCTTTGAGCATTTTGGATTGTAGATTTACTGACTCGACCTTCCTTTTAGTCATTGCATCTCACCCAGCACACCGCTGGCACACAAACTTATAATGGCCTCTTCCATCAAGACCGACCCAGAGAACATGTCTCTCTCTCAAACGATGCTTCACATGGACCGCCATTCCCAATTAAGGCATATCCCAGGAAACTCTCATATGGCCTCAAGACCCCAGGATGATGAACTTTTGAGCCAGGATAACTTCTCCTTGTGTTCAAGTACAGCCCACAGTCGTGATAACTCCGACAAGTCATGGGCGATGAATGATGTGGATTCCGTTGACAGCAACTCCATTGCGTCAAGCAAGCCCGACTCCCCAGTCCAGATGCTCTCTTTTTCATTATCTCAACATGCCCTACTCCATTCCGCAGTAGGCGCCAGCGACATCATGTACTCGGCCGGTTCCGATTTCCATGGTCTCCCAGACGTTGGTGAACAGACTGATATGGATTTCTCTAAGGCCCAGGACTTCAACCACTACACTTCCCTTTTTGATTTCTCTGCCTTTGATAACGATGTCAATGGCCAGAATGGCACCCATCCATCTTGTACTCCGGACCAAGGCTCTCCCGCCGCCGAAGCTTGGAACTCTATTGTCTCGGACGCCCGATATAACCAGGGATCTATAGATCACTTCTCTGGCAATGTTTTCCAGCACATGCCGGTTTCTCCTCCCCTCACGGAAGCCAGCAATGACCTCTCCGTTACATCTTCCTGCTCTCACTCTGGATACCCTGCTTTCATGTCCCACGAGGATGCCATGTTGAAAGATATCACTACTACTCCTGTCGGAAACCAAGGCATAAACCTAGGAGACCCCATTTTCCCCCTTACACCACCTCTTAATGAACAGGACCCCAACAGGTTAGTTGAATTTGGCAACATCGTCTTACCAAGAAGCATTCTAACATGGAACAGAACCATCCGCCCATCTAAGAGTGTACGTAGGCCAGCATTGCAGTTGTCCCCGTCCCAGCCACAGGTGAAACAGGAGTCCAAATTTTTCGCACCACTTCCCGTCAAGGAGCCGCTTAGGCCAAGGTCCAAGGATGGCAGTGAGTCGCGCAACCCGCGCGACCACCCTTACTACTCCCTGCCCACCCACAGTGATGGAAAATACTACTGCCCCTTCGCCAATGGAGACAAGCCTTGCAACCATCTCCCCACTACCCAGAAGTGTGCTTATCAGTGAGTATGCCCTTCACCAGAAACTTTGGGTTCGAAGACTAATTAAAGCAGTAAATACTTGGATTCCCACTTGAAGCCATACCGTTGCAGGGTCCCGAGCTGTATGGATGCTCAGCTTCATTTCTCTTCCAATGCATGCCTGTTCCGTCATGAACGCGAAGCCCATGGACTCCACGGCCACGGAGACAACCCCCATCTTTGCCTCTTTGAAGGATGCGACCGTTCCGTCCCAGGATATGGCTTCCCCCGCCGCTGGAACCTCTTTGACCACATGAGACGAGTCCACGACTACGCCTCTTCTGAGCACCCCAGCTCTCCGGATGCTTCCCCCACCATGAGCCAGACCAAGAAGAAGGAAACTACTGGACGCAAGCGCCGAGTCACCGGTGTTAGTGGTGCTCAGACCATGAAGCGAACGCGCTCCACGCAGTCTCAGACAAACCCATTAAAGGCTCTCCAGCAGACAACTGCCCACCATGGTCAGAACATCCAGGCCGCTGAACGGAACTACTATAACTGCCACGGGCGTCTCATTGAGCAGCTCCGCAACATCACTCCCCAGGATTCTGCCATGCATGACAAGGTGAATGCAAGTCTTCAAGAACTTATTACCCTTGGAATCACCTACCGTCAGGCTCAAGCCAGCCAAGCTGTTGCCCAGATTGCAAATGGACTGCCAGCATGAATCAAGCATGATGACGCTTGGAATCGCGAACCATTTTTTCCTTCTCCATATCTTTAAGGACCGCCCATGAGGACCCCTCATTCCAGCATAGGAGCTTTTCTATTACTAGCTGTGGGAGCACGATCTCCCCATTATGGATGCTGAATGCAGCTCGGAACGGCCCACGAATTTCCTTTCAGACTGCTGGGGATTGCAATCCGTGTCTACTTTCCAAAGGACTTAGCATTATGACCTAGGTTGGTCAGGAAGCATACCATGCTCGAGACCAACCGGTGGACACGTTTGAACTGATTGGCCTTTGACCATTTCAAGGCCACACCCAACCTCAACCGCAGGTGGGAGTCCAGATCCAAGGACTCTAGCGCGTCTCGCGCTAAATCTTCTTCGTCTTCTTCTTCTTTTCTTCATTTTCTTCGCGCCGTGTTCTCGCGTGCGCTTGATTCTTGTATCATTTTGTATTTTGGTGTACTGATTGGGTGGATTTTTGTTTCCTTGCTTTGCTTTGCTTTATCCCTCTCTTCATGCAACTCTTGTTCTTGCTTTCTTGTGAACAAAAGCCCATTGAATGCGGAGGATAAAAGAACACACCCAAAAAAACAAAACAAAAGGAGGTTGATTTGATTTGATTTTGTATACAGCGACAGACAGCGACAGACAGACAGGACGGAATGGAAGGAATCATTTCGGGTTATATATAGCTATGTTAGACATTTGTGTTTTTGATTTTGTTTCTTGTGTGAATGTTTTTTTTCTCCATTTTCTGTTGTATCAATCGCCTGGCAAATCAGTTGATCTGGTTTGCTGTGGTTTCTGATATATTTTGAACATTCTTATATTTTCTTGACTACTTACGTTGTCATCTTTACCGATTTCGGGTTGTGAATATCAGTGAATCAGTATTTTGAACAAACTTGATTATTATTTTGTCTTTATTTATCGTATCATATCATGGTGCTAGTGCTGCCTTCTTGATGCTATGCTAGTTTTCAAACCAATGCTTTGTTTCATAAACGTAACTCATCAGTCTCGATCAAACACAATCCAGACCATCCTCGGTCTAAAGGAGGCTAGCTAGCCTCAAGCTCAAGAGCCCTCAACCTCGTCCGCGAAATCCGCATTGAGAAACCTCACGAATGCATCTCCAACCTCCCCATCCTTCAGCCCACCACCGCCCTTCCCAGCAGCATGAGGAGCAGCAATATACGCCCTATTCAACGTAATCCACTGCCTCCGCAGCCTCTGCAGTCGCGGTAGAGTAAGCAGCCCACCCGCGGCCGCAAGGTCATCTGTCACGCTTGCCAAGATGATGTGCGCGGGGATGAAGATTGGAGTTGTAGAGTCTGGGATAGGGATACGGATTCCTTCTTCCTGTCTTTCTAGGTCGTCTTCGTCGACTCGTTTTTGCGTTTGTTCTTGGTTGGATGATGCGAGGGCGGCCTTAGCGGATGGGTTCGAGAGCGTGAAGGTGCGGATTGCTTGGACGATTGCCGATGTGCGCTTTTCCATGCTGTATAGCGCCGAGGAGCCGGAGGTGGCTGGGATAACGGTTGCTTGGTGGGGTTTTATTGCGACCCGGGGTCTTGAGGTGAGACCGCCTCGTCGCGCGCCTAGTGTTGTGGTTGTTGTGCTGTTTGCGGAGGAGATGGTTGTTGATGTTAGGGTGGTTGTGAGCTGTGAGATTGGGGAGACTTTTTCTTCTGCTTCTTCTTCTTGGGTGGTGAGGGTGGAGGGATGCGGGGAGCCTGTGAGGGCGGTCCAGATTTCGGCGATGGGAGGCTCGGCGTCGGACCAGGGGACGGTGAACAGGGGTTTGTCCCAGCGGCTGTTCATGGAGGGTTCTTCGTAGCGGAAGATGAGGTTGTTGAGGAGGTCCGGGGGGTATGGGTCGCTGTCTTCCTTGGTTTCGGGCTGTGTGTTGATGTTGGTGTTTTGGGATTCGGAACCGGATTCGGGTTTGGGGTCTGGCAATGAGGTTGACGTTGACGGCATCTCGTTCACTTCTGAAGGTGCATTCTTCCTCCGTAACCGCTCGTCGTTATTCGCGACACACTGGTCAATCGGCGTTCCGACATGGACCTAGAAACGCAACTTAGCAGCCCAACACCATTATAACTGCTAAAGGTAATAGTGAATGAAGAAACGTACAACGCAACAAGTCGTCCCCAACGACTTCGCCTCACACCAAAGCTGATACCGGTACCCCTTGATATAATTCATTCCATCGAGAATGACAAAGCTGTCTCGCCCGAGCATCCGCTTGGCCCGCGTATACGCGATCCCGCGCGCCTCCTTCTCCTTGCGGGCCGTATCGTACACTGTTCGCGGATGGTTGACATTATCATGCGTTGAGACGACGTGGATTTTATATTTGGATTTCGGGGACGGGATGGACTCTAAGGAGAAGAGCTGGTTTTGGGCTTCTTCAAGGCGGGATGCGAGTTGGTTTGCGCGGTGGGTTAGGCCCGAGCAGGGGTAGCCGGTTAGGATTATGAGCTGAAAGGGGTTATTAGAATGGTTGGTTGGTGAGGTATACATGGTAGGATAGGTTAAATTGCTACTTACTGGCATGGTTGGTGATTTGGGCGGTTTTTAGGATTGAGTCTGGTATAATTTTGCTGGTGATTTTCTTCGCGGGGGTTGGCGGGGCGGATCCTGACCGCCTTTGCTTGTTATCAACTTATCGCCCTCTATCTCAAACACTGAACTATGCAATTATTCTACAGAGATCATTTACTGTTTAATCCGCTTGCTGTAGTGCTCCGGTATGATCACTCCGGTCTGGGCTATGATTTGTTTGATAGCATAAAACCGTGGTGGTACCGTGGTAGTATAATGATGGCGATAAGTCTATCCAATGCTGTGCTCTAAATGCAAATCTATCTGGTATTTTTTTTTTTATCATAGTTGATCATCAGCCCATCGAATCTCGTAACCGAATACGGTCCTCCGCAGTTTCTCATCCTAAGAACTGTCAGCAATTGTCCTTTGACATCAATGCGAAGCTACATACCCCAGGATCATCCTCGAACAAAACCTTCTCCGTCAGTTTCTCAAACACCTTCGTCACCGTAAACCCACTCTCCTCAGCAAGAGGGAAGAACTTTTCCGTCCTCGGCAACAGCCACGGCTCATATGGAGTGAAAATCACCAACGCAACCGCGTCCTTCTCCCTTTTCATCGTCTCCTGCATCGTCTTTATCAGATTCCGATGCTCGCGATGGCTATACACGACATCCGCCATGATAAGCACATCGAACTTCTTCGGGCTCGACCCCTCAGGTAAATAAGCCAGGAGCGGCTCAACATCACTCCCCCATTTATACCCCGTGACATGGAGAGAAGATAGCCGGTCGGCGGGTATCATCGATGCGGAGGTATCGGCGTTCTGGCGCATATTATCGACGAGGTCTGGGTCGGGGTAGTCTGTCATCACGACGGTGCGGGCACCCTTGATCGCGCTGACGATGCTAGGAACTCCCGCTGCGGCGCCGATTTCAAGGACATCCTTGCCGGTAATGAGTGTAGGAGCGTTTGTCTCGATGTAGTCTGAGCTTATGTGGCTGGCGTTCCAGAGCATGTTTCCCTCCATAGAGATGTTAGCAATGCGAATCCCCGGGGGGTTGGTGGTGTGGTGTGGTAGCTACATAGAGAGGGTGGCTGCCGACCAGGCGCACGCGGACTACCTGGCCTGAGAGCATCCTGTGCTCTCCGAAGGTAGGTTCTTTCTCAGGCGGGTAGAAGCCTTCGGGGTCCTTGAACATGTCCCCTGTGCTGAAATCGTCTGCCATGGTGACTGGCTTTGCTTGGGTCAGTAGATATATATCAAGAAACCTGACCGAGCTTAGAGAAGCCGAAAAGTCAATAATGACGAGGTATGAAATAGAGACTCACAAAAGTCGAAAATGAATTCTCATGAGGGGCATTTCATCATTTCCATATATGGCTTAGTGTCCGCTGTAAATCACATGGTATCACGTGGTACTTCCCCAGATCTCGAGTGGCCAAGACTTCTCTGTATCGGAACTTATCCGGCAGTCTTTTGTTAAATCATAAATGCGGTTGAAAACGGTTGAATGCGGTGGAACATGGTTACCGGATGCGTTGAACTTGCAGAATCGTAGCTCAGCTAGCAAAACAAACGCTGGATCCCCCAGTTCTTGCATTGAAGAACGGACCCTGGGGTAAACCTAAGCTGCGCCGATTTCCCAGGATTCTCTAGATGACATACAAACTGACGCTGAGAAAATTGGCCTGTGTTGTCAACATCATATCGTGACCTCTCCGTATCCTCTCCTTTGCCCTCCATTGTCAAATCCATGCATAAACAGAATGCTATATTGGCTGGGTAAGCCCTGTCCCAGCCAAGTGTTTTTACAGGGCTGAGCATCAACCTCTGCACATTTTTCTTTTTCCAGGAAAATTCACATTATTATACACAAGCAATAGGCGACCCGAGGGGCATTTAAATGATTGACGAGGATATTGTTTGTCATATCCTCGGCTGCGTCACGTCCAAGGTTGATCCAGACATCGCATAACATCAAAGTGGGCCGCGATGGTGCGATGGGGAGATCCTGATTCCTAAGGGCCTCGACATCGATTCACCATTCCAAACCAGTTACACTTGTGCCCGTGGGCCATTCAGCGGTCACCATGATTGCCATTTTCTCTCCCTTGTCTCTCGGGCGAGAGATGTCAAGGCCAACTTGGGTGAATTGCTCAGGTGGATTCCCTATTCGCCCGAGAAACAAGCAATGTTGGATCCACTGCATGTCCAAGCTATTGATCATTGGGTGCTAGTTGGTCCATCAGTCAAACCTGGCTAGGACACTCCTGAGGTTTGAAGTTAGGTAGATTCCCCTGTCGAGGACCTTTTCTGTATTCAAGCAGAATACCAATCAACAATTCTAGAGTTCCATCGATTCTAGCACGAGAGAGGTGTGATACCTATATCCTGATTCCTGGGGCTTTGTGATAGTCCAGACTCTAGAAGCTATGGCCTCGTCTGCATGATAGACGACCTTAAACTTAATTCTTCTATCCGCCATCAATCCCACAAAGCACCTCATCGCAAGCATCAAACCAGTCCTCGTAGGTCCTGCCATAGTCATTTGCTCGTCCCAGGATTATGGTGCAGAATGCTCTGGATCCATAACATTTAAGCGTACATCAGCCCCGTCCGGACCATAATCTCGGTAACATAGCTCGAACTGCTGTTCATCTGTTCCCTGCCTATTGGTGACATTTGTTAAATCCCCATCCAGTGTCTACATATACCGAAGGAACTACTTTCTCGCTTCGTGGACGCGGCATCATGTTCGACCTGCACCCAAGGGCAGATGCCTCGACGGGAGCAGTCCAACCGCCGCTGTCGCAGGCAGTTGGATATGTTGTAGTTGTGGTCATCGGAGTCATAATTGCTCTAGGTAAGAGGTCCTTTCAACCGCTCTGATTCCTAGGGCTAATGGAATGATAAGTGATGATGCTGGTGACCAAGGTCCTGAAGAAGACTATCGGAGAGGACAACAAGAAGACTGAAATGTACGCGTTCATCCAACTCCAACTGAGATGCATCGTGCTTGTTCTTGTACTGATACTGGTCAAGGTTCATGACGGCAAACCGAACAGTCCGAACCGGCCTCACGGCGTCAGCCGTCATATCGGTTAGTTTGCGTTTCTCTAATCCATATTGCTCCAAACTGACCGACCTCTCGCTAGTCCTGGCTATGGTCCACTGCTCTCCTCGGCTCGTCTTTCACCGGCTATAACTACGGTGTTTCCGGGCCGTTCTGGTTTGCTGCCGGTTGTAGCCCAATGATCGTCTTCTTTGCCCTGTTGGGGATTTCGTGCAAGCGCAAGATCCCAGATGCCCACACTTCTCTCGAGGTAGTTCGAATTCGATATGGTATATCTTCACTTCGTCAGCGGTGCTACTACAGACTAACTCGTATATTTCCCATGGCGTCTAGGCCGCATTGCACACTTCGTGTTCATGATCCTGTGTCTTGTGAACAATATCTTTGCTAGTGCCAATATGCTCCTTGGTGCTTCCGCCGTGATTTCTGCAATGTACGTTCTAAGTTCGGGCTATCGTGGAATCATTGGAACATGACTGACTTCCGAAGGTCCGGAATGCATATAATCGCTTCGACATTTTTGTTGCCAGTCGGGGTGACTGTCTATACATTCGTTGGAGGCATCAAAGCAACGCAAGTCCACGATTGACTCTTGCCAGAACTCGAGCCCTGACATCCTGCAGTTTCCTGACCGACTATTTCCACACAACCATTATCCTGATCATTGCTTGCTACTTCTCGGTGAAGGCGTTTGAGTCCGACCAAATTGGCTCTGTTGGGAATCTGTACGAGCTTCTCAAGGCGGCTGCCCTGCGACATCCCGTAGATGGGAACCACGCTGGAACGTACCTGACCATGACATCGAAGAATGTGAGCTGACTCGCTTGCATGATACCTTACCCACCGGTATTAACCATTCATAGGGGATTCTCTTTGGAATTTTACACACCTGCTCCAACTTTGGTCTCGTCATTGTCGGTCATTCTTGTCGCCATTCGTTTGCCGTACTAATCTTCTTCGTAGATGGATACCAGTTACTTCATCAAAGCGTTCGCAGCTTCTCCCAAGGCCGTCGTCCCCGGATACACCATTGGAGGAATCATGTATTTTGCCATTCCTTGGGGCCTCGGTACAGTGATGAGCTCTGTCGCTCTGGGACTCGAGAACCAATCCAACTTCCCAACCTACCCTCGAGTCAGTACACCTTTCACGCTGCAGACTGCATATGAATATATACTAACATGAGAGCTGCAGAGAATGACTTCATCCGAGGTCAGCAGTGGCCTGGTCCTCCCTTACGCGGCAGTCACCATTGCAGGCAAAGGGGGCGCGGCCGCAGTCCTGCTAATGATTTTCATGGCTGTGACATCCACGCTCTCGGCCCAGGTGATCGCCGTCAGCTCGATCCTTAGTTTTGACGTGTATCGCGAGTACTTTAACCGATCCGCGAGCGACCGCGACGTCATCCGTGCCAGTCACCTCGGCGTCATCTTCTTCGCGGTCTTTGCGGCTGGTTTCAGTACCATGTTGCACTATGTTGGTGTCGATCTCGGCTGGACTCTGTATATGCTTGGTAAGACCCGACACTCGAGCCGACATCCACAATGTTTCCCCCTAATATCAAAGCCTGACTAACAGTTGATAACTACCTACAGGCGTGGTTACCTGTCCCGGAATCTTCCCAATGATCTTCACCGTCCTCTGGCGCCGCCAGAGCAAAGCAGCCGCCATCCTATCGCCAGTCCTAGGTCTAGCAACCGGTCTTGCAGTCTGGCTCGCCACAGCCAGCCACTTCGGAGGCGCCGTCTCCGTCGCAACAACAGGCGAGGTCCTGCCCTGCGTCTACGGCACGGTGGCATCATGCTTCTCGCCCATTTTATACTCAGTCTTAATCACGCTTCTACACCCACAAAACTACGACTGGAACGAGTTTAAGAAGGAGAAACTGGCACTAGAGAAAATCGAAAGCGATCTGACGACTGTTCACCACCACGAGTCGGCTGCTCGAAACGAGACACGCAGTATTGAAGAGGGAGGCGCGCTCGGTAAGGCGGCCGTAGACGCGCAGGAATTGAAGCGATGGGGGCGCATCGCAGCGTTTTGGTCTGCCGCGACGTTCTTGGGTCATTGGGTGCTGTGGCCGCTGCCGATGTATGGCTCGCACTATGTATTTGAAAAGAAGGTATGGTGTTGATTCCATCCAGTAAGTTAACTATCGGGATTTTTGACCTGACTGACGCGCTGCAGTTCTATATCGCATGGGTGGTGGTCGGCATCATCTGGCTATGGGGCACGTTGTTTGTCGCGACTCTTTACCCTATTCTTGATGGGGGATACCAGCAGATTCTTCAGGTCTACCGGGGCCTCCATGGAGGTCACCAGGCCACAACGAATGGGGGTGGATCGGGGAAGGGCAAAGGAGAGTCGAGTACCCTGCCATCGTCTCCCTCGAACGGGTCTCTGAGCGGTGGTGGGCAGAGAGAGGATAATAAAGGGGAGACGTCGTAGAACGGCGGCCTTGCCTTGATCAGTGGTATGGGTGTAGAGAGCTTCAGGAAAGAAAGAGGCCCCTGTTTTTGTATACATTGATATCAGGCCTTTTCTTGTGGGTTTTTGTTGGGGATATCTATATCAATGATTCTATAGTTATAATCAGCATCAACGATTGACCAAGCAGATCAGGCGCCACATCTATAGATCTATAGATCTATAATTTAGGCTATTGCTATTCTCAGTTGCAAGCAGCAGCACAAGTAATGCAGATGCGGTTATTCTGCTTGTTATCCTTATATTATGTGGTGTCTAGATAGTGTTGACTCTACTACCCCTCCAAAGCCCCACTAATCGCACAGACCCGGGGATCCCAGCCGATACATACAATATACAACTAAACATCAAAAAAGATAACCATCTCCCTTGACCGGGTATACCCAAGTACTAGAGGGCAACTATAATGTCAAACCCCTTCACTCAGGAAGACAATGTCAAAATTCGGCAAAAACCGGTATAGTTGGGGCTGTGGCGCAATTGGTAGCGCGTGGTACGTTCCCACTTTTACAACAGCATAATAATCCAAGAAGAATCCCCACTAATAAATCTTCTACAGAGACTCCAGATCTCAAGGTTGCCCGATCGAGACGGACCAGCCTCATCTCTTTCTTTTTTTGCATGTTTAATCGGGGGTTATACCTTGTAGAATGCGCAGAGCATGCGCCCTGAGGACGTTGTTGACATCGGATGAACTGCTCACAATATTGCACTCCAGTATCGCTCAAAAAAAAGATGGTTAAGGGCCTAATTTAGAATAGAATCGCCTTCCCAATCCGTCATCTTTCCAATTGCCAAACCCTGCAGAATTGGGCATTCATCTCTGCTACTTATGGGATTGAGGCGGGTCAAGATTGGGCGAAGACGACTGTGTTTCAACAAGTGGGTTAGCGGTGTCTGATAGTGGGTCGAGGACTTTGAGGTTGTCCACATTATCTACCCGATGATAGAAACTACTGTTCTCCTAACCCGGTAGATATCATATGAGGCGTTGAAGGAAAGAATGGATGACTTGGTGGACTTGCTTTCCCGAAGATATCAGTCACCTTATGTATGAGCAAGAATAGCTTCTCAATTCCAGACCTAGGATTCAAATTTCTTTCGACGCTGATTCTACATTAATGTGTGTATAAGCAGGCTAACGAGTCAGGGTTTTATAGTGGAGATTGATATAGTGGACGACTTTTAACAACACCTATAGATCTGGAATCGCAATGCTGAATGACAGTACCAAAAAGCGGCCGAACATTTCACCGTTGGAGCTGTGGCGCAATTGGTAGCGCGTGGTACGTTACACTTTACAATTTCCTGAAATATGAATTCTTTTCTAACAAACTATTACAGAGACTCCAGATCTCAAGGTTGCCCGATCGAGACGGACCAGCTTCATTCCTTTTTTTTTTTTTTTTTTTTTTTTGTCTTATCTTGAAGAATACAAACCACCCGTCCTAGCATGATACTTTGCTATGATAGAAATTAGGGACTGCTTTGCTTGCATGTTTTAGGATGAGTAAATGCTATAGTTGAGTTGTGAGCCCACTTATTACTTATTCCAGTTCAACATTTCATCACATCCTCTCTTGTTTAAAGCAGACCAAGTCCCTTAGTGCTTGCTATATAGAGAAGGACAAAAGTGCCTTTATTTTACTTCATTTCTATACTACTCGTTGAGTATACTCTGTAGAGGATCAGGCAGCAAACCCGACTAAGCCCGTGCCGTGGTCGCTCCTGCAAGTGCTGATATTCACCACAGCACTTGCATCAGGGAGAGGCTGATTTGTATGAGCAAACCTCTTCAGTCGCTTGATGATATGGTCATCCTCTGTGGTGACATTATCAACGGTATATTCTGAACCCTGCCCTGTTCCAACAACCTAGCAGTGTCCGGAAACGGACCGAGGTAATCGACTACTTTGAGATGAATACGCTGGCCCCGGGATAAGAGGGGTAGAGAGTGAATGCTATATTCAAAAATTAGATGTCAAAGAGCGGATGCATGCATGTGCCGTGGAGAGGGCCGCCACTCCTCGGTCGAATGGGCCTGGCTCGGAATTTGCCCGGAAAGCTGAATCATGTCCTGTCCTTAAATGCGCGATGCCCTCGAGTCCTAGAGTCCTCGACTCCCCGGATGGTTCCTCGAATTGGAGGAAAATCAAAGCTCGTCGATTAGCGTAGCTTGGAGTCTTGGAATCTCACAAGCTAGGACCCGTAATCTTGCATCCTTGAGAGACGCCGCGGTACTACCCTGCGCTTATTCCCAGCTTTCCCCCTCCCGGTCACAAATCGTCGACTCTACCGATGGCTGCATGATCTTATCATCAATTCAGTTCCTATCGCAACTGCATTACCTATCTCGCAGCGTCACGACTCAGGACTCTCGCCGACTGATAAAATTGGGCAGAGCCGGACGTCATCGAAGTCCTACCGCGGTATCGACGCAGCGCCCCACGTGGAACCCATCACAGTCCTCATCGGGTTTTGATCTTCCCTTTTTTTCTCCAGCGCTTCCTCCCTCTCTAGACTCTGGTCTCATTCTCTCTCTGTCTTTCCCCTTGTCGAGTCCGACCCTCCAAAGGCCGACCTCCCTAACCACCATGAACAACCCATCCGCAGCCCTCGGCCTCTCCCACTCAAATCTCCAACCTTCGACCTCTACCTGCCTCAGCTCCCTCAACACCCCCGCCGCAACCCAAATCCAATCCCAGAGCCAGCCACAGTCCTCTACCAGCCAACAACAACAACAACAACAATCGCAACCCCACGACACAGCACAGTCTCAGTCACATCCCACGCTCTACCCCCACCAAATAACCGGCGATGGCGGTCCCACTGCGACAGCTCCCTTCCTCCGGGACTTCAGCCTAGTTGCCGAGGCTGCGAAACGGGCGCAAGTAGCCATTGTGACGAGGGATCTCGAGGGCATTTCGTTATAGACACAATACACTACACTACAACCTGGCTTTGCAAGATGGGGCGTTCCACCAAGAAGAGGGGAAAAGGACCGTCGGCGTCATTACCGTCACTCATGATGTTCTACTGTGCGGGGTCACCGTTAGGGTGGGATGAGATGGGCCGGGGGGTGGTGATGATCTCTCCGTTTGCGTACGTTGATCTCTCTGTTTTAAGAGAGAGGGAGTTTGGAGTTTATGAGGATAGAAGGGTTTCCCCCCCCCTTTCATCCATTATACCTACACTAGTGCTACAGTCATTTCGATTTCGTGGTTTGCTACTACTACTACTACTATCTACTCGGATTTATTGTGTTGTCGGCGTTGCAGAGCAATTCATGTTACTTTTACATCACTGCCTACTTATCTACAAGGTGTCCGTCCAGGAAACAGGAGAGGCACTGCTAACTATAGAGCATAATACTATTAACTCATGTTTCATCTAGTCTTCGTCTTAATTCTATACCCTAATCAACCATGAAACCCAAGAGACACAACCTGACTACTAATAGAAATAGCAATTGCACTAGGCCTAGGCCACTTTTCTTACAATCATACCAAGAAAGCGCAAAATTAATTAATAAATCCAATCACTCAAATAAAAAGAGAAGGAAAAAAAAAAAAAAAAGCGAGATTGAGGCTGGTCCGTCTCGATCGGGCAACCTTGAGATCTGGAGTCTCTGTAATAGTTTGTTAGAAAAGAATTCATATTTCAGGAAATTGTAAAGTGTAACGTACCACGCGCTACCAATTGCGCCACAGCCCCAATGGGTGGAAGAAATTTTCCGGGCATTGACTTTTTCAGGATAAGAACAGAACCAAATCAATTTTGGTGTACTACTGGTTTAACAGCTTAAAACACTTTTAACTTCTAGTGAGTGGTTATATAAGTAAAGTAAACGTCCTTGTAACCATGGAGCACTGATAGATTTATAACTTTCCGAAGTTAGTAGGTATTTAATATTTCCATACTTGGATATTCTGGTTTCTAGCCTAGTAATCCATCATACAAGCCTCTCTATTCTAGAGCGGATCACCTGTAGCTTGCTAGCTACCTAGTATGGCGAGTACTTACTTACTTACTTACTTTACCCCTCGGTTGATGATTCTATGAATCACTGTGTATCTCGAATATCATTTATTGAATACACCAAAGCCGGGGCTAGCTATATGCACAAAAACCTCCCCCCCCCCTCCCCCTCCCTTCCAACCCGCACTGGCAGATGCGAAGTCGGATGATATGTACAAGTAGGTCCAAATTAGTCATTATGCTGCTAAATGATAACACAGGGGATGAAGAATAGCGGTGCGGATAGATAATGAAGCGAAAAGGAAAAAAAGATCCATGTAAAGCGATACCTGAACAACCTAATGGATCAGGAGTACTTGAAGGTTAATTAGGTAGTGAAACCGACCGGGACTTGTGCCAACGCCGAAAATGCAGCTGAGTCGCAAATAAACACCAACAGACAAACATAGATAGACAAGAAAGAAAAGGCTGGTAGCAAGGACAAAACAAGAGCGAGAATGGTGGGCAACTAACTGGCAATGCAGTGCGGTGCTTTTTGATGAAACGTAAATAATGGCAAGGCTGAAGGAGCGATTGGAAAGGATCGAAGGGCGGATAAATAAGTGTTAGTTATGGTGGTGGGCTGATTTAGTACCGAGGTTGATGGTAGTTCAAGTCGGGGAACATGACGAGTCATGTTTTTTTTTATTTTTTTTTATCACTGATTCAAAGGCAGGCTGGTTCGAGAAAAAGTCGAGAAGGTCCCCATTCCATCCCCATCCATTCTTGAGCCTTTATTTGTTTATCTGAACGGGTATGCAGGGGCTGATGCCTCCCCCCCCTGCATAAGCCCTGTTGAGAGGCGAAAAAGGAGGGAGGCTGATAGATGGATCGGAGGCTAGCTGGAGGCTAGAGCTGATTACTCGACCCGATCAAGTTCGGCTGGGAGATGCTTGCACTCCCCGAGCGATATCTAGCCCTGCGCTGGGAAAAGCTCAGGGACGAGAGCCGGCGACTCAGCCTCCTTAGCGGGCGGAACGATTGTTCAGAATCGGCTGGCACATGCTGCGGCGGCTGGGCCTGAGCATAAGGCCTATCGCTTTCCGAACTGGCGCTAGAGTAGAAAGCCGAAGCCGAGACCGACGGCGACGCCGAAGTCGAGGCTCGACTCACGCTTAGGGTCGGGTTCGAGTTGTTGTCGAAGAAGAATGTAGAGAAGGTGGATTGGCGGCGGGATCGGATTGCCTCTGCGGTGTTGCGCGGGTTGGGTTCGGAGGTGAAGTCTTCTTTGATATCGTCAAGGGCGCGGGAGAAGCGGAGGAAGCGGCGGGGTCGTTCGATGATGGAGGGTTCGCGTTCTTCGAGGCCGTAGATTTGGAGGGGTGTTGAGTCGGGGTGGTCTTGGTTTAACGGCGTCGAGTAGAAGCGAGGGTATTTGGGGATTTCTCTGCGTCGGACCGGGATGGACGGGAACCAGGCATGTTGCGGAGGAGGGGGGTACTGGCCGATAAGACCGTCGAAGGAGGACCGAGAGGAGGAGTTGGACGAGGATGAAGAGATCATCGTGCCGCTGTGTTTTTTGCTCTCCTTTTTTTTTTTAAATTTTTTTTATTCTTTTCTATTCGCTGTGTTGGGCGGAGAGAATAGAAATATGTCGGTTGATGTTATAATAGCATGTATATGGAGAGTTGAGGAGGAAAGATCAACGCGCAGCACCGACCAGATCGAATGGCAAAGTCAAACAAAACAGTTCGCCTGGGGATACAAATGAAATATAGCAGGAGAAACTTGTTGAACGGAGAGGCAAGAAAGAAAAGCAAAAAAGAAAACAGGACCAAGGGGAGGGTGTGGAACTGCTGGAGACGAGCGATTTCATGGAGAGTCTCCAGTTCTCTCGAGTTCCGCACAGGCGGATCTCCTTCAGCATCTCTGGTTCGCCTTGCATGGATCTTGAGCATTCAAGGGCTCCTACTGGGTCCTTTGTAACCGATTGTACATTCACTGCATTGTTCCTACATGGCTATCCCAGCCGCCGTCTGAGGAGGCGGGATCCATCAACCTGAAGCAAAATCTGTATCAGGCCAAGTTGAGATGACATTATTGTCTCAGCGATCCGACACAGAGCCACTGAGAGTAGTCTGACAAAGTCTGACTCGCACTATATTAAGCCGGATGGAATGAGAGAATGACGCGGCTCGCGTCCAATCAGGCCACCAGATTGTTTCATGCTCTGAAACGTGGAAAAGTGTAGATATAAAGCGGCCGGGCAGAAGGTGAAGAATAGAGTCAAGTTACTCGTCAGAGAAGACGGCATACGCATGGGGGTTCTCTGATTCTCCCTGGATGGCGCCGTGGAACCACAGCGGAACCAGCGGAGCCACCAGCTTCAACTTGGTCGGAACAATTAATATCATGAGAATATTAAGAGTCTCACCCAGTCAGCATTCCGTTGTTCTCGATCACCCAACTCAACGTCGGGAAAAGGATATGATATTCATTCATGAGACCAGCTGTCAGATGCCAGCGTTCCAAAAAAAGAAAATGCAGGCAACTGGCAGCAAAGCGTGGCGGCCCCAAGCCACCAGAGAATTTGAACTGCTTAGCGCAGTGGGGAAACAGACTAACAGCACTACTGCAGCCACTTTTGCCCACTTCCACCTCCTGAGGCTTCTTCACTTGAGCCTTTGAGCTCCTTTTTTTTTTTTTTTTTTTTTTTTGATTCTCCAACACCCCCCCACTTTGTAGTGCCATCGCCCGTCATTTTTGTCTCCCATCGCCTCATCTCGCTTTTCTCGGGATGGTTACTGTGGACTGCCTAGGGGAGTTCGTTTGAACGGGGTACAGACTACTTCCAGACGCCGGTATCCTCCTGCAGAGGAAGTGATCATGCCGGATCCTATCCGTAGATCGGAGGATTTACAATTTACAACCGGCGGATCTTTTCCCCCGCTGTGCAGGGGCAGAGGATGCGCTGTCCGTCCTACTCAGTACTCCCACACATCCAGATCCAGATTCAGATTGAGAATCCGTTCTGGCTCAAGGTACGTATCACAGCAGGTGACTGCAGTAGGTAAGCAGTCCTCCAGATCGCATGACTGCAAGTGCAATCAATCCTACATCGGACAGATTCCGCCATCGGATAGACGGGACTCGGGAGACTCGGGAGACTCGATATCGAATTCCGAAGACTTTGGAACTCTCGAGGAATTATCCTAGGAATAGATCGACTGATCGTGACTGATCTTCTTCGTGAGAACGTGACGTCATAAAGCTTAAGTGAATTATGGTTTCTCTCAAAACGGTGGGGGCTGCGGTATTATTCTCGAGAGAATTCTATCTCTGGTCTAGAGTTAGCTTGTTGATTTGTGAGAGTAGAGTAGAGAGACATTGCCTGTGCATGGTTTTTGGTTCGATGCTGTGGGACCTTGGTTTGGACTGGCTCCCACCCATCATGGAAGACACGGGTCCTCTCGAGTTCCATGGGTGACTTTCCTTTTTTTTTTTTTGTTATTTCTAGATGATATTCGTGGGCCAATCATAACAAACATGCCTAGCGAAGATGGAAGGGGAAAAAAAGGGGGGGAAAGAAGCAATCTGCAATAATGCATAAGTAGAGGGTCTACGTGGATGCATCCGAGTTTAATAACTTAATATGATACAAGTAACTATAAAATCTTCTCGCCCCTCGGCGGCAAATCCAATCGAGCGCTCACCACGTATTCTCGTCCTTCTCGTCCTGCATGCGATCGGTTATTTCCGAGGACGGTGACTGTCCTGGGCGTCGCCTGTTGATCGCGTATCTTAACTATGATTCCTGTCATGATATTAGTCCGGCCCTTCAGTATTCAAAAAAAAAAAAAAGAATTTGCTACTAACCAACAGATGCAGTCCACAACCGCGGATGACTAACTAGCCTCCTCTCTGGTTGAGGTTTATCAACAACTTAACAACTTACGCGTCCTTTATGGTGGCTTCACATCACAAATAGCAAATTGGTATCTAGGTTCATTAGCAACTGCCGCGAGCGAGGATATCATGCAAAGCAGCAACTTTGGCATCAACCTACCAAGCGGATGACTACAACTCAGCTGCGGCTTCTGTGTATACTTCCCCTCCAGCTCGGCCCGGATCAGATTCAGCAGCTGCACGTAGCTGAGATTGGGGTATCGCTGCAGCACTTTGATGAACGCCCAGCTTAGCGCCCCACGGGCTTCGCCGTCTTGGAAGGTGTCGGCTCTGTGATTGATTGGTTAGTTAGGTTGGTTTTTTTTTTTTTCGATAATGTTGCTGCCTAGAAGGTGACGTACGAGGTTTGAGTGTCCTTTGAGCCAGAGAACATGACCACATCTGCGGGGGATGTTTTGGTTCGCATGGTGCGCTGCCGCGCGGAGTCGCCGATAGCGGCTTTCTTGAAGAATCCGATTGCCGTTTGAGCGACGCTGCTGAGGTCTCCGCGGCTGTAAGAGGTGATGGCGGAAAAGAGATCCGAGGCTGCTTCCTTGGCCAGGTTTGGTTCTTTCAGGATGCCCTGTTGTGGGGTCACGTTAATAATGATGTTCATCTGCAGGTGGCTTGGTTGGTTGGTTGGTTGGTTGGGAACAGACCTGCGTTGAGTAAATGTATGGAAGATCTAGTGCGGTTCCCGAGTGACAGGAGTCGAAGACTGCTGTTAGTCGTACTCCGGGTTGGAGTGGACGGACCCTGTGGCAGTCAGAAGTCAGAAGTCAGGTAGTTGAATGGGATGGATGGTACGTACATGATGTCGTGCATTTCGTCGTCTACGATGTGGCCGACCGTGCGGTAGTCCACGGGGTAGATCACGTCGTCGAACCCTAGGCATGTCAATGCGCCGTCTGCTGTAAGTAGAGTGGCTGGTAGGGATTCTCACCATCATCCTCGTCGCCGTCAAGATCAGGAGTGCGGCCACCGTGTCCTGGTTAGAACTCGTTAGTCCTGAACTACCCGGTAAACCGTGACCAGACTGCATACCAGAGAAATGAACAAACAGAGAGTCGTTTGGCTGCGCCTCATGGACCAGCCATTGCATAGCCCTCAGGATATTGACCTTTGTGGGTATACTCTTCGGGTTGTTCTGGTCATCCGTAAGAATCACCATGTCCTCTCTGCGATAGCCGTGCCGTTCGTGGAGAAACGAGGACACGTTAGTCACATCGTTGATACACCCCTGGAGCTGGTTCGGCTGGCCGAAGTAGTTTATCCCAACCAGAAGAGCCTTCCGTCGACCAGTGCACGCCGAATACTGGAATTGGTAAGAGGATGGAGCTCCATGGCCAAATTGCTGGGCGCCCATCGGAGGGCGGGGAGGCAGATTAGGTCCCCATGTGGGCGGGGAATCTGTCTAGGTCAGCTGCTGACTATAGAACCGCGCATGAAGGTGCTCTTACCTGGGTAAGACCTTGAACTGGTGGTGGGTGGCCGAGGGGGTAGTGGCGGTGTGGCGGCATATGGTGATGGGGAGTATTGAGGCTCCCTGGGCCCAAGGGGAGGGTAGTTTGGCGGCGGATATTGGTTCGGCGGAGGGTAAGCTGGAGGGGCGTAATGGGGACTGCAGACTTAAATCAGTATCCCCCCCCCCATCTTCATTGGCAAGGTGATGCGAGGTAGTACCTGGATGGCTGCGGTGGAGGCGGCCAATGCTGAGACCCGTTCCAAGTCGACGGACGAGGGGGCGATGGAGGGGGATGATGGTAGTACATCAATTCTCAGTTGGGAATTGCAGAGGGTGATTTCAGAGAATGGTCTATGGAGAACCACTGTTGAATGACCGAATTAACCCATAAGTGGTATAACAATGAAGCCGGTCTCGTGGACGCTGGGTATTAGCAGGCGGAGATGCCTCGGTTCGATCGCGGTGGAGGTGCACAACGGCAGGCTCAGGAAACCAGTGGAAATCCTGCTGGTCCACGATCACGTATGAAGACGGGAGAAGAAAGAGAAGATGGTGGGAGGCCTCCCTCAGGGATTTGAGCCCGTTAAGGAGCCCGTTGGCCCGGCGTGCTGGGAAGCAACAGGGCTGGCTGATGCCTACACACCGCGGGCCCTGATTCGTCCAGCACTGGGGGCCGGGCGGGTCCGCCGGCAGTCCCATCTGTAGGGCAGAGAGACACATGGTTGATGATTTCCAACTTACTTTTCGCATCCTTTGCACACAGTTCTCGGGATTCAGGAGAACAAGAATCCACCACTGCCCGTGACCCAGGAATTCTACGATGTTGGTTATCTAGTCCCACTGAGCCGATTCCCCCGTCTCGCATAAGCTGGCCTGACCTCGCCCGGCTCACGTAAGGGCCCCCCCGACGAGAGCCTCGTCCTCGGACATGCCGTCATACTGTACTCCACCCAGTCGCTATCTCCGTGATATAGAAGCTACGAGGTTGATTGACTTCCTCTACGCTTCGCAACTTTACCTGATTGAGTTAGTCGCAGTACATAGCCCTACTTATATTTTTATACAGCCCTTCCTCTGTAGACTCGCTGATTTACGGCGATACGTACGTAGCTGATGCAGTGGCAGCCGCAGCCTTGTGCAAGTCTTGGCTCCTGATTCCAGGATATGCCATCCTCATCCATAAAATACACTGGGCCGGTAGTGATCGGATGTAAGGCCAATGAGGACAGCGCATTGTCTTTCATTGTAGTTCCCCTCACCGCTACACTTCTGCTTGATAATCCTCCCACTTACGCCCACCGGATTTACCTCCCCTCTTTGATAACCCGCACACCCACCACGATGGGGTAGAGAGACGACTGGCCTTCCATGCCAGATGGAAGCCAGTATGATGGTAAAGAATTAACAACTCTGGTGCGGGAAGGCAAAAGCCCCTTTCAAGGAGAATGGGACGTCAACCTTCTTCTCCAAGAGATTGAGGAGCACACAACCACTCAGGTGGTAGAGGCTCTAACAACTATGTAATTCCACGCTTGCATTTCCCCAAGAATAAAGCCCAGCCTAATCTGTGCTCAGGGCTTCCACATCAAAACCTTGCATGGGCCGGACATGGTCGCTCGTCTGGCCCGTGTGGATGTCAATATGCGCGACTTCGACAGCTTCCCAATTGAGCAGCAAGTACCGGAAGCTGTATTTGAGGCCGCGGTCTATAATCTGCTGCGTACGGAACCTGCCATTCGAGCATCGGTATTGCATCCCGGCCCAACGCATTCCGTACCGCAGGACTTAACGGGTCGTCGGTTATTTTTGTTCGAAAAGACCGAAGGCGAGAGCACGTATGATAGTAAATACAAGACCACGTTGCCTGCATAATGCGTATCTCTCATCAGCTATCTCTCTTTGATCAGCTAGCCAATATACGGGCAGCCTTGTTTCACTACAATCTCCCGCTGGAATTCACCGCGAGTCATTTCCTCAGCCGTGTATTCAAATTCATGCCAGAATCGCTCTCTTTGCCTGTTGCTCCTACGCGCGAGTTCTGAATGCATGACATGGAATCCAAAATCGACGCTACCATTCGGAGCAAAGGAGACACGTTCGGTTGGGAGGATGATAACGAGACTGTTGGACCGGTTGCTTTGGCGGCTAAGGGGTCTCTCTTACGCGCACTCCCCTATATAATGCCACCGGAGAATGCCGACCAATCTCTCTATCGCCTTGTTCTTGAGCACGGCGATTTTGGCATCTACAATACTACGATAGTGATAAAAGCAAATGGAGAACCACTCGTCACATCTCTGTACGAACTGGGAAACTGCGTGCTTCGTCCCAGCCATCCTATCAGATCCTATGGTGGCAGTTAACCCGGATACCCAAAGGCGCTGCTCCAGCTGACCTGGAAGCCTATGCGGCATGGGCGCGGCATTACATTCAAGTATGTTCTCCGCTCGCACCAAGAGTGAATCAATCCACTTTCACTGACAATTTTTCTTTCATACAGACGTTGTACGATAAGGCGCCTGACTACAAAGTTGCTATACGGGCTGAAAAGGATGTGCGGTACCTGTGGTTTGCTCTACGAGACTGGCGAGGCGGAGATTTGGAGGATTTCTTTGGCAGTCTTGGACAATGGGCTGTTGAGCGAATGCGAGAACTAGGCGGGCAATGAACCAAAAAAAAAAAAAAAAAAAAAACTGCTCTTCTGGAGTGTTGGGCTCATGTTATAGAGCTCTGCTTTTTGTTACCCTTTGATCCCCCCTATCCAGACTTAAGCCTTTTGACGGCTGTAGCTATCAAATCCTTATTCTCATCCCATCTACGAAGCGTTTGCAAAAGCAAGTCATCGAGTTTCCGCTTCTCCTCCCCATCCAAACCAGGATCTAGTCTCTGCCTCAGCATCGTCGCCTTCCCCCTTAGAGTCTCAGTCTCTTCTTGGTTACTACCCTGCTCGTCACACGTATCCGCCAACGCCATCATAGCGCGAATCGTCCTCAAATGAGTCTCACCAACCACCCTGATCCACCCATCTAACACGCGCACCTCCATCTCCTTTGCCTCATCAAGTTTCTCCTTGCCATTATGCTCTCGGAAAACCCTAGCTAGAACCGCCAGACATTCCAGCGATTGCGGATGATCCGGGCCGAGATTCCTAACACTCGTTTCTAGAGCCTTGCACGCCAGCGGTTCGGCGTCGGTATAATTGCCCAGTCCAAGATACGATGTCGCTATCCCTCTGTCTATACGCACTGCTAGCATTTGTTCGGGAAAGGTATCCTGTCGCACTTTGTGCTCCTGCTTGTTGTAACGCTCTTTGCTGTCGAGAGCGAGCTTCAATGCCTCGGTGTAGCGGGTTTGGGAATTTATTGTATCGATGTATAATGCCGTGATTCTTAATGTTTGCCGGTGTGCTGACCCCCGCAATTGGTTCCTGACGGCGAGGATTTTCTCGTAAATTCGCTCTGCTTGCTGATGTTGTTCCATTAGGGTATAAAGCCGTGCTACGGCCTCTAGAATGCTGAGGGCGCCAATGATAGAGGAGCCGGTGAGGTTCTCAAGTTTCCAAGTCTCGCTTTGTTGTTGTTGTTGTTGTTGTTGTTGTTGTTGTTGTTGTTGTTGTTGTTGTTGTTGTTGTTGTTGCTGCTGCTGCTGCTCGAGAATATTGGAGAAGAGAATGTCAGCTTCATGATATCGTCCTTGTTCTGCATATGCTGTTGCTAGGATTCTCGTGTTGAAGATAGTGGTCCATATATTGGGCTCTGGAAGCTCGGAGAGCTTCTCCTTTGCTTCTGACGCTATGGCTTCGGCCTCTTTATACCGTGCCTCTTGCAGGAAGATCGATGCAAGGCTAGTCATGGAGGAGGGAAGATCCTTGTGTATTTTGGTCCGAGAGTTCATGATCGAAAAAGCTTCCCGGTAAAGCTTTTCTGCTTCTTGAGTCTTGTTTAAACTCCCGCATACAGATGCAAGGGAGGTAAGGCAGGCGACTATTTGATACTGCGTCGAGCTTTCATGCAGTCTGGCAAGTTCCACAGCATCTCGGGCAATTTTCTCCGCCTCGATGGAATTGTCGCTATAATCTAGATCGATCGCAATAGAGGCCATTCGGCGAAGATTGGAAGGAAGCTTTGCCTGCGGGCTTGTCAAGGGATAATTTAAAACACTGTACTGATATTTAGCTGCCCTTTCATGGAATCCCTGGCAGCTATAATTCAATCCCAGTTCACACATACTCAGAATCTCTTCGGGGCTCTGGCTGCCTAGCTTCTCGATTTCAAGCTCAACGACCTTCTCCAGGAGGGGTTCGGCTTTCTTGTACCGTTCTTCCTCTTTATAGAAGTCGGCGAGCTCTTTCATTGTTGCTATTGCGTAGGCGCTTTCCCTTCCTGCGAGTTTGATAGCGTATTCCACGGCTTTGATTCTGAGCTTCTCGACCTCGGCGGCGTTATGTTGCTGTTCGGAGTAGCAAGCTGCGAGCACCTTTGTAGCTGTGATGGACTCGAAGGAACCTAGGCTATTGGTCTTAGAACCTAGCTCTAGCATCTGTCGACTTAACTCGGCGGCTTCGGTGTATCGGCCCAGGCGGTAGCACGACATAAGCCGATAGGACAAGACTATGCTAGTCTCAGCGTGCCCCAGCCCAAGAGTATTAGCAGCTTCTAACGTGGAAACCCGAGTATTGAGCGCGACGGCCTCGTCGCCACGCCCAGTAGTAGCGTACATAAAGGCCAGACCGGACATTGCCCTCAGGGTTCCCAGACTCACCGGTCCGGAGATCCTGGTGTGAGACTCTATTATCTCCTTCATTAGCTCCTCCGACTCGCCATAGCGACCGTGGATGAAGTAGAAAGTACTGAGATTCTCCTTTACCCTGAGCACATCGGGGTGGTCGGGACCGAAGATTTCGATCCGGATATCGAGGGCCTTGCGAAAGTACTCGATGGGCATGAACCCGTCTTCATCCTGGACGAAGGCGATGATTTCGAATTTCCACGCAACTAGAGATGGTGGGGGGGGTGGTTGGTCTGTGGCGTCGATCAGGCGGACGGCCTTCTCTCCAAACTCACGAGCGGACTGGGTTTGGCCGGCGTTGTAATATGCTGTGGCGGCTCGGATTATGGTTTCGATTGTGCGTTGGTGTTCGTCGCCGAAGATGAATGTGCACAGGGAAACAGCCTGCATGGCCCATTTTATGCAGTTCTCTTTGTGCTCGGAGTAGTCGAATGTCAATGAGAGGTTCATCATTAGATTCGTGGCGCAGATGGCGCATGGGACGTCGTCTGGGCCATGTTCTGCCACCATCCACTGACTGCGAAAGACCGGCGCCACGTCCTT
Organism: Aspergillus asperescens; assembly: GCA_027569075.1. NCBI lineage: Eukaryota > Fungi > Ascomycota > Eurotiomycetes > Eurotiales > Aspergillaceae > Aspergillus > Aspergillus asperescens. Next base: position 124,886 of record JAPDEH010000030.1, on the reverse strand, counting down.
GTCAGGGGCTTTGAGCTCATCGGAGGAGAGCAGGGCAACAGCATGGGGTAGGTAGGCGCTGCAAGTATCCATCTCTGTCCAACCTGTTGCCTCAACGTCGGGGTAATTTTCCGAGACAAGTTTAAGAGTCCTCGCAGTCTGCAGATAGAGGAGATGGCGTTGTCTTAGCCAGTTGCGCACGGCCAAACGGACTAGGCGGTGCAAGTCGTAGCTCTTCTCATTTTTCTTCTTTGGCATTCTGGTCGGGGAGACTCGGGCAGTAATTAAGCAAAACGCCTGGAGTGTACCGAGGGCCTTGATAAGGTCATGTCGAGACTCGTGGGTCTGAATCAGGGAGACTGGAATGGCTTGAGAATCCATCATGGCCATCCTCTTCAGCAGTTCACCCGCAAGCGGAATCCTTTTCTCAATGTATTCGAACGAGATGAACCAGGTGGTGGCAACTGGATTGCTGCTGTCTCTGTCGCGAAGCGAGTCCTCAAAATCTTCGCTGAGAAGCTTGATCTGCTCCCCAGAGCTTTCCTGGTATTGATCCAGATACTCCTCCACCGTGATTGAGTTCTGATGCATAAAGGCAGACGCTTGAACGATGGCGAGAGGGATGCCCTCGAGCTCGTCGCATAGCGTCTTGCAGCTCTCCAGATCAATCTCATTCTCATCATCGTCTAACCTGCTGACCAGTAACTCTTGCGCCTGGTTGGAGTTGAGCGGTTGCACACGAAGCAGCCTTGAAGCGCCAGCAAAATCAAGCCCTACATTCTTATCGCGGGTTGTCATAAGTATCGACCCATTTTCCGACCGTGGCAGGATATCAGCCAAGCGACTGGGGCCGTATAGAAGGTCATGGTCGTCGGCGTTGTCTAGGATTATGTGCCAGCGTCCACTGGCTTCGCTTTCAAACCATTCCTTCACCAGTAGAGGGTCGTCACTCTCGGCCCCCTTGTACCCGATGATGTTCACTTTTCTTGCTATCTTGGCGTAGCTATCGAGGATTCGGACCTTGCTGGACGCATGGATCCAGAAGACTGAGACGGGCGTATTCCTCAATGTCAGCGCGTACTCGAGTGCAATCCGAGTTTTGCTGGGGTGAATCAGTAATGAGGGTCTCTAATAAGGATCGAGTAAGGCTTACGCACCCTATTCCACCCAAAGCCACCAGGGCTACTCGGCTGTGGCCTTCTTTCGACAGCTTGACCGTCAGATCTTGCATGACATCCTCTCGCCCGACCAACGGGTCGTCTCTTGTGATATCGACCATGAAGACTGGCTTCAGTGGCAATGCTGACAGGTTGAGATCATATGCACTGTCCAAGGTCCAGCTTTTCAAGAACGCCTTGGTGCAAGCCGCCGCAGCGGCAGCCGCGTAGGCCTGCCACTGCTTATTCTTATGACTGTCGGCATAGTCACAAACGCCTTTGATGACCAGACTTGGGAAATGCGCAGAGACCCCGGCGCCCTCCATCTCAAACGCAATGATCCCATCCTTCATTGCAATCTGATCACGATGCGTTCCGGACTTCATCACTGTATCTCCGGATCCCATCTTGCCGATGTGAAGAGATGGTGGAAATGCTGGTTGTTCTTGACCATGATCTGACCGTTGGCGATGGACCAGTTCACCCTCTTCACAACCCAGTTCACAACATGTCATCTCCAATGCATCCGCGCAAACCTGCATCCCATCCTCCAAACACATTGCACAGTCTGTCGAACCCCGATGCTTATGGGGATACGACGGTTTGAAGAGCCGATCACATTCCGCCCCTGGGTACACGGCCCGGCCCAATTCCCCCTGAGGCTCCTTCAGCAACCTACAGGTATCCTCCTGCAACCGCCTCGCATGATGATCGGTCTCCAACTTCCTCAGCACAGACTGAATCGCACCCGGGCCCCTCCCCAACTGGCCCTGCATAGTCGTATCCTTCGTCTCGAATACCTTCGGATACTGTCGCCCAAAGTCATACTGAACAAGACACTGGCTGATAACAACATCCCCCAGATAGATCTCAATATCATTAGTTTGATGGCGATTCGTCGGACTAAATGGAACCCCCCCACATATCCCAACTACCAAAGCCAGCTTGATATTCGGGAAACTGACCCGCAGCCCCACCGCCACACCCGCAGCACTGACCTTCCCCATGCCCGGCATGTGAGCCACCACGACATTGTGCTTGCCGATCACGCCTGTGGTGTAGGCGTTTGGATCGCCTAGGGCCCGGCCGTATGTTTGCTCTTCATCTTCCCAGTGGTGGTCGAAGAGGGCGATCACGGCGCTGGCTTCGAGTGGGAGAGCGCAGATGATTGCGATCTCGAAGCCTTGCCGATCGCGGGGGGCGAAGGGTGTGGCCATTTATTGGCGAGGAGGGCCCTGGTGAGGACAGGGGATTGGGCGAACGTGTGTTCTCGACTTCTCAGGCGGCTGGGGGCTGTGAAGAGAATTTGAGGGCGTTAAGCGGTTGAGATTCGAAGGGGGCAGATCGAAGGAAGCGGGGTATCACTAAATGGCAAAGTCAACAACTTGAAGAAAAGGGGGTGGGCAAGTGTTCTACAAGTTTATGTCCGACCGGCCACTCGGTCTGTTTATATTTCCTTGTGCCTCGAAGATGGGTTCTGGCTTAGGCCCCATAGTAGTGGGGTAATCCGCCCTGGCCCGGCTTACCTGACTTAACCTGGTCGAAGAGGTTTCTTCGCGACATGGTTCTCGAGTATGTCGATATATCGATCAAATGGTGGAACACGTAGGGCATCGGGCTGGCCTTTCCCTCTCCACTCTTGATCAGATGAAGATGTCATTTTTTCTCGTCGGTATGATTGTCAACACAGGGAGGGGTCTGTACCTGATGTGCTTTGATAATATAGTTAATTAATTTGCCGATTGTCCAGTGCTGTTAACTCGGTTGTCTAACATGGATAGATTATATATATATATATATATACACTTTCTGCCCCTCAACCTATCATCCATCATCTATCCCTCTATCCGGACATCTAGAGTGTCGCCAACCCAGAGATCACAGTCGACCTTGTTTTGCCGTACGTAGTCTACCAAGGCTGACCATGTCTGCTGCTCCCCGAAATCGACCAGGTGGTGTATAAGATAGGCCGAGTAACTGGCTTCACAGCCGGAAACTACGGCAATCTGCAAAAACTGCCAGATCGCCACCGAGATGGTAAACGGGAAGGGAAGTTCCGGTGAAGACTTGGGAGCATACAGTCACTTTATACCCAACCACCCCATTGTTAAGGAAGGCAACTCAGGTTCGCTCCTTTTCAGTGCCGATGGTCAAGTCTTCGGGATTATCTTTGGTGGCTCTCGACCACACGATATTGGATATTTTGCCTCTGCCCAAGACCTACTTGAGGATATAAGGCGCGTCACGGGCGTGACGGGCATACGTTTGAAAGGAAGTGTCTAAGGGGGGTTCCTTTATGTTACCACAGTTTGACCTGGCCGGCCCCCCTTCCCTCGCCGGCGAGACAGTAGCTTTAGGCATGCATCGGAAGTTGTATTGAAGACAAGTGGCATTGAAGTTTTCTTCTAAATTAATCCAGATGAAGTATAGCTATACCCACGAAGCCACCTCGCAATTTCATGATGGTGTGACATTTCCGCAAGCTTCGCAGCACCGCAGCATACCTGATGCAGGTCTTCCCTATCCCCGTACGCGTTCAGGAGGAGCTGCAACATGTCGATTCTTCCATGTTCGGCAGCCCCGTCAATTGCTGTCCGACCCAATACTGGAGCTGCTGGGGCTGCAACGTCCGCTCCGCGTTCTAGCAGTTATTTGGTTAGAGCGACCATGCCGTGAATTGCAGCGGCCTGAAGGGCAGTAACGCCGCTTTCGTTTGCTGGAGGCGCGTTGACATCGGGATTTTGTTCTAGGATAATATAGGCGAGGTCACTGTATTTCTGTTTAAGTGCTTCTTGGAGGGGTGTTCCAACGGTGTCGGACGGGGGAACGTTGACATCAGCTCCTTTTTCTAATAGGACTTTTGCTGTAGGGTGGTTATTCCGTGCCAAAGCTTCCTGCAGGGGGACAGTGCCGGAAGTAGGATCTGGTGCATTAATTTCAGCTCCAACGCTTAGCAGGGTATCTATTTGCATTCGTGTCTCATAGAACGGGCGAGAGCCCGATGCCAACTTACAGAGCGCTTTTGAGGCCTGGCTAGCAAGGATATCCTTTGGAACTGTCCTCGATCTTTCGAGAATCATTTGAGTAAGATCGAGATACTTGTGTCCCCTCCTGGCTGCAACTTCAAGCGCTGACTCTCCGTCCCACAGTGTATTCAAATCGCCACCCGCCTCCAAAAGGGATTCAACAATACCGACATTCGCCACAGACCCCAGGGCATATAGCAGCACGCTAGGAGAGTCAGGAGATCCCCAAGTGGCCATATTGGGGTCAGCTCCATGCTCGAGAAGGAAATCGACGAGATCGGTATCTTCGAATTTGACACTCCATCCAAGAGCACACAAATACGGATCAAAAAAGCTGCATTTCGGAGCCGGAGCATTAATATCGGCTCCGTATTTTACCAAAAGCTCCGCCCCTTCGTGCCACTGTTGGTACGCTGCAAGTTGAAGAGATGTACCAATGCAACCAGATGTATTGACGGTATTGACATCTGCACCATTTACCAACAGCAGCTGCAGCAATTCAGTGTTTACCGCAAAGATCGCCGCCTGTATTGCGGTTATCCCATCGACACCAGCTGTGCTGGTGACTCATTTGCATTTCCTCCGATCTGCAAAATCTCCTCCACTATCGCGGCATCCCCATACCTGGAAGCGGCCTGCATCGCTGTAAGCCCCAGAATGGGAGAAGGGGCAGCATGCAATTCGGCCCCCGACTGCAACAAAAGTCGCGCAACGTCCAAGTGTCCGCTGTATAGTGCCGCTTGCAGAGCAGTCAAGCCAGCCTTTGCGCTGGGTAGCGCATTAACCTCGGCGTTTGCATTGAGCAGAAGTTTGCACAGCTCCAAGTTTCCGCTTTCAGCTGCTCCCTGGAGCGCTGTTAGGCCAGCCTCAGGAGTAGGTGGGTGGTTGACAGAAGCACCTTTAGCTAACAACAAGCAACAGATACCAAGGTGGCCTCTTTTTGCAGCTATCTGCAGAGGTGTGTGACTACCCCTTATCGGGGGTCGGAAGTTAACGTCAGCGCCGGCGGATATTAACAAGAATGCCATTTCGCAATTCTCATGGTCTGCAGCGTACTGAAGCGGAGAGTGGCTGATTACCTCCCGCACAGGATGATCAAGCTCCACGTATTTAGGATAGCCCCAAATAGTGGACTCTTCTAACCATTCATCTTCCAGATCTTCTGCCCAAATGCAATCATTCGGGGAAGCACCATGGTGGAGCAGCATTTTGACTGTTTCGATATGACCCCCTCGCACTGCAAGAGCCAACGGAGTCCTTAAGGCTATTGTATTGAGATTAGCTAGATCCAGCTCAATATACCCAGGAGAATCAAAAGCAGTTGCAAGTGGGTAGTCAATATCTGCACCTGCATCATATAGCAATAAAACTGCCTCTGTTTCGCCATTCATCGCGGCTGCTTGAATGGCAGATCCACCCATTTCCACCTCAAATCTATTGATATCAGCCCCGGCTTTTAAGAGCATCTTTACAGCTCCTAAGTGGCCACCTGTAGCCGCCGCTATTAACGGGAATCCAGCTGGTGCATCACAAAGAAAACGTTCGGGGTCAGCTCCAGCCGAAAGTAGCAGCTGTAGGCTTTCAGCTCCGTCTGTAGTCCATAGCCATGCATCCACGGTCCAGGGCTCCTGAAAATAGTTATAATAGTGACCAATATCATTGACCCTAATAGTTGGCTCTACCCCAGCACGGCACAAGAGCTTAACCATCTCGGCATCATGGCGTTGGATTGCAATCCCCAGCGCTGTACACGGATCCCCGAAATGACTAGCATACTCAGTGTTGACATCAACGCCACTCGCAAGGAGTTTGTGAACCATGGTTCTATCGCCAAGTCTAACTGCAGTCAGAAACAGCCGGCTTTTCAATATCATCGCTGCGGGTGATTTGGATTCAAGAGATATTAGACTGTCCGATACTAGCTTATTTTTGATCAGCCACTCCAGTCCTTTTTCAACTTCATCTGATGCCAGCAATCCATTGTTACACAGGTAGATGAATGTTCCCAAGGTCCGAGAAATAACTGAAGCGGTTTCCGGGGCCATTGAAGCACCGGATGTTTGGGGGTAAAGATTGTCGTTGGGGTGTATGCGATATGGCCGAAGCCATGAGTTGAATCTAGCCTTGTCCGACAAGGCTTCATTCCAATATTTGACTGGAGGGAGACACGCGGATTCTATGGGTTGAAGACTTTCTTCAAATCGCCCCATGCCAATATCGGTAGGGGTACAGGGCTGTCTACTGCTGAGAAGGTCTAGGTCCTGCAGGCGATCTCCATCTGTGTATAGGTATGGACTGGTAGTACGGGGCGTAGTCACTGCACTGGTCAGAATAGGAGTTAGGCATAGGATAACGATGCGTACGTAGTGAGTCCAACTTCATCTGAATACGGATAGACGGTAGGTTATCGACCCGAATCACCTGCTGGAAAAGGGTGTCATTGATGGGCACTGGAGTGAGAATCTGCACATCCTCATCGATCGCATCTAGAAGATAAGTAGAGTAAATGAGCTGTCAACCGATGCCTCTTCCAGACTGGCTATTACATGGCTGCACCTACCGTACGGCTCCGAATAAACATCGATTAAGCTGCTATGTCTCGCAACTTCCTTCTTAACCGTGTCCGTCTTCACCTTCTTCCCGCTGATGATGACATCGCTCTTTTTCCCTTCTAGATCGCGTTTCCGTGTCCCACGCCCCACATACCTCCAAGTAGCTGCGGTAGTGTTCTTCTTGACTCCCCACTTTCTCAACCTTGTTATGTACTGGCTCTTGCTAGTTGAGGAGGTTAGAGTGCAGTCTGTGGGTACAGAAATAAGAGTGTGCCACTCACGTTGCCTTGAAGCCATGCTCTTCCATGTGTTTCATTGTCTCATCCAGAGTCGAACCTGGGGCCCGAAAAGCCGCAATGATTTCCTCTTTGTGCTTTCCCCATGTCGTCTCGTCAATTCGAGGTGCTCGCGGAGGCATTGCAATGTAATGTCTGGGTTGGTCACAAGTCGAGTTTATATCGCGGAAGACGATGAGAGGACTGGTATCAAAGCCGGCTCAAATCCTCGAAGGAACAAGACACAGTTATAAACCAGAGAATCATGCAAGGACGAGGTCAAACCCCGCTGCGCGAGCGACTCGATGATTCAGCCTGCTGATGAAGCTGTCGGTTCCTAATCTGGCGGTGTGATGCACCCTTTCCATTGGACAAGGCTGTTTCAGGCCTGATGATAAAAGGACCAGGGTGGTCAAAAAAAAAGGGGCAAGGCTATTCGACTGTGCCTTGGATTTGAAGCTACGAATGTGATTGATTGCCTAACTCAGTGAGCTACGCTTGAAAGAACCTGGATGTTATTATTTTCGTTGCATTTTCGTTGTTAAACAGAGTTCTATTCTATAGTTACTTGAGTACTTAACCCTAATAACGCCGGCTCCTAACACCACTCCCCGGCCCTGCTCACACCTCATCCCGGCTTTGAATCACCGAGTCAAGCGCCCCCAATGTATTTAATCGAGTCTTAACGCCCGGAGGATCTGTACAACACTTCAACCTCTGCGATCGCTGTCCGACGGACCAATATTTCTAACGAACAATTCCAGCCTATTAGCCTCCGAGCGCGACCGATATCTTGGACCATCAGATGCTACTAAGTAGCAAAGAATACACAATCCCTTACCAGTGGGGGCACGTCTCTCCATAAATCCGCTTTCAAGAGCTCGTTCATCCCGCACAGGCTCATTGCAATCGGCTATCCAATCGACAGTGTCAGCGGTTCGAGACCTCCCTGCAGATGAACAAATGTTAGAACGAAACCTCTTCTGACAAGATTAGTGATCAACTAGAAGACAAGGAGACTCACTTTTTCTTCCTTTAAAGCACTTCACATACACAATAAGGGATGTCGAAACAGGCAGAAGTACACCAACGAGGGCAATAATGGCCTCGCGTGACCACCCCATCCTTCAACGTCTTTGGCAGCAAGAGAAATGACTCCCTGAGCTGCCCCCCAAGGAAAGAACAGAATTGTAGGAGAGAGAAAAGTCTGTGTCCTTCAGCTTGGTATAAAAATGCCTGTGAACACATTTGGGATTCATCATGCATGAGGGCATACTGACAAGTTACCCGCTGATCGCACGCTCATTGGCAGCTGCGCCCGCTCTGTGCAGGATTCAAATTCTGGACAGAGCCAATAGAACTGACTATTGAGCTTAATGATTATGCAATTAGCTCCACTGTTCAAGACTCAAATGCATCTGTCTTCCTGTTCTATTCCCTGTTGTCCACCCTCTCCGTTGATTCTTCTTTGGAGCAGCTGACTTTTTCAACTTCCTCGTCGTAAGACTTTGGTACTTAACTCTGTATGGTTACTTTTATAGTGCTCGAAGTACTTACTATTCTTGTAGGAACTTGCTTTTCTTGTTTAAGAATCCAGAAGGCTTCCGGGTGGGTGTACTCCTCTAAAAATATATCCTCTCTGAGATATCCTTCTAAAGTAACCAGATCACAGTTATGACAGTTTAAGTAACCCTATCCAAAAGTAGGTATTAAAAGTAGGCATTTAAGCTCTTAACCAAGCGGGTGTTTATTTATGAAAGCCTGGCGGTTTCATGTAGCGGGCTGGCAGTCGCCGGCTTCTACTCCGTATGTACGTGCTTCTACCGACGGTAGCGAGTATTTCAACTCGAGACCCTCGTCGGTGGTTCTACAGCTAAATAGGGCTACAAGGGGTACTTCCGCTAGCGACGACGCCGTTCTTCCCGTCCCTCCCCGCTCTAATGAATGTACACCCGCTGCTGGTTGTCACGGTCCTCGGCCTGGTTATGCGCTGGCCAAACGGCTTCTTGTCCAAGGTGCCGATGTTTGCACATGAAAAGATGTCCTCGCAAGATGCCCCTGCTCTTCATTTTAATAGGCTTGTTCTGCAACGCTGAAGGGGTCGAAACGCTGGTTGACCATATTTATACTGACAGCCATGATCGCACATAACTTAATGGCCATTGTCTTCGCCTGCGATACTAACAGTCGTCTCCTGCTGCGCTGGGAAGCTGTCATAATAATTGTGGATGCGTGCTCGAGGAGATTTAGTGTTCGCTTTCTTGATACCTTTCAACTGCTCTTATTCTGTAACGATCAGTGATTAGAGTGCAGATGGAACGACCGCCCTAATATATTTAATGCTGGGGGGGGGGGTCGTGCTTACAGACATGAGAGTACACAAATACCTTATTATGCAACATAGTATTGTAGAGACCGTGCCATCAGGGGTGTCCGGACAAGCGTTGTTGGCTTTGGATATCATCCGCAAGTTTGCGGCTCCCACGAGGCTAGGATCATTCGGATTTCACGGAGCCCCCTGACTATCTCACAGCCTCCGACTTTGGCAAGGCTTGAGTTTGATCTGATATCAAGACGGAAATGGCAGTAGCGGCGGCAGAGACACTCGTATTATGTCCCTGCGCCATGGAACGCACCAGGCAGCGTTGGAGCCTCAACACCCACCATGGTCCCAACCCACGGTCCCAACATTCGAACCCCATTGGCAGCTACAACGAAGAGTTCCGACAGCCCCGCTCTTGCCTATCTAAATATCGCTAGGCGGATCGAGGATTGGAAGATAAGTCAGGTTGGATGCTGCAGTGGTAGGTGTTGGGGTTGCTATTGTTAACCTGCTGATGATCTACCGCAAATGCAAGAGTAAATAGTTACGCTCCGACCACGTTACCAGCGTACCTGATTAGGAATGTTTCTAGAAGGCCTAGAGTCCTTCTTGAATTTCTGGAACTTCTGGAACTTCTCGAAGTGTTCTCGAATCATATGATGCGGAGCGCTGGTCACTTGGCATAAGGCTCTGGAATCGAGAAACAAATGCTGCGAACATCCATGGAAGTGAGGGGGGAGCGATTCACCCGGGCAAAGACGCATCAAGGTACCAGGTTGACGATCCAGCGCCTGGAAAGACAGCCAACTAATCATATTACATTTTACTACTGCGGGTCGGGTTGAGCTCCCCTGGCCAAGTAACACAGAGCGTAGGGCGACGAGGCTGTCACAGAGAAGGACTCCCCATCCACTTTTGATGGCGTCTAAGCCCCTTGGTTTGGACTGGTCACTCATGGAAGGAGGGGGACAAACAAAGAAAGCCGCGTGCCACAGGCTGGCAAACACGTTATGTAGGAGGGGCAGGGGTTGGCCATTTGACTGCAATGCGCCTGCTGTCAGGGGGGGACATTTTACTTGTTTCGTGGCCGAAAATCCTGCTCTGGCTTGTCACGCGGTTCCAATTGGAGATCATCGTGAAAATAGCTCTCAAAAACCACGTTATTTAAATCTCAGGTGGAGAATTCTAGGTCCCAGCTTGTGTTGGGGTGTCTGCTGTCTTCTGCAGCGATAGGAGGCAGATGAAGGCTGGCCGCCTACAGGGGATGGCCATGGGGCCCTATCCTGAAACGGAAGGAGAATCATGCGCGGCTCACGGACATCAAGATAAGAGCGAAGACGCTGAGGTTTTTTTTTATTAGGAGCATCGATGCTTTGCACCTTTGCTGGACTCAGCCTCGTTCGAGACCAGCCAGCGCTGCAGGGGCCCTCCGACCGGGGCGACTGGTCAGCGCGATCATCACCAGACTCTGGGCGTTGAGGCGTCCATCAGCAGGAACTTGAGGAAGAGAAGGCTCTGCTGAGAGAAAATAATGCACTCGGCAAGGACAATCAATTCTCGAAGAGAGGCCAAAGTGCAGCCCAGAAATGCCGGGGGCAGATCCTTAAGAACAGAGGAAGCGAGAGGTAGCGGTGGTTGTGGCTGTCTGAGGAAGCGAATGGGAAGCAGCGTTCCAATCAAGACAAAAGATGCAGGGAAGAAGATCAGGGGATGGAGGGAGAGGAGTGAGAGGAGAGAGAGCAGGGAGAGGAGGGAGAGGCGGGAGAGGAGGAGAGCAGGGAGAGGCGAGAGCGACTAGAGCCTCATCACTTATTCACTCATTCCACCGTCGCCTCCGTCCTTCCTCGCAATCTGCATTCCGTGTCCCACTCTAGTCTCTTATCCTTCCCATTTTTGGTTCCACCTGCTCATCATACTTGACCGATGATTGAGCCTCATCCCCTTGCTAATAAAGCTCACGATTGCTCAATGCATCCCTTTCAATTATTTATGTGTCGCTGGGTGTTTGCCCCATTTCACACCTCGCACACTCGCACTCTCTCACACTTTCCATCCCCATCCTCCTTCCCCAGTTAGTGCTGACTGCGGTGTGTAAGTGTTACTCCATTTTCATCCTCCCTGAACAGATGTCTAAGGCCACATCGCTGGACCGGTTCGTCGTTCCCCTAGTTCGCAGGCCACCCGTCATAGGAGAAAATGACCAACAAGAACCTGGGCTCCATCCCTTATGATGTCTTCTATCAGGTGGCCTCGAAACTTGATTGCCATGATTATATCCATCTCAGCCGAGTCAATCGCGCCCTCAATGTCTTGACCAGAGGCGATTCCATTGCTCGAAACACTGTCAGGGTACGCTCCAGCTTCTCGATATTTTGTGCCAAGTACTAATTCGAGCCTCTTCAGAGCGAACTACTCCATACAAAAGAAGGAAAAGAAGCCGATCGTGCCAAGACTGGCTACCGAAAGGCCATCGGGCGTTTGTACGACGTCAAGGAGTCCTTTGCCACCGCTCAACCTTATTCAGCGTCGGTTCTCGCCTATGGAAGCTCCTTTCTCTACTCCGGTGGCTCGCTCTGTTACATTTACAACGACGAAATCCGCGCCCTAGATGTGCGTGGTGCCAGCCGCGTCGAACAGGTTCTGAACCTCCCCAATGTTCTGCGCCGTGCGATTCCGGACTGCGATCCAGAAAATGGAATGGTGCGAGTCTCACTCATGAACTATACTGACGGGGTTGTCGCCTTCCTGGTTGAGATGGATGATAGGCCTGGAGCCTGGATTCTGGCCATGGACCTTCAGCGCCGATCGACGTATGCAAAGAGTGGTCGATTGAGACTTCGGGCACCGATTGAATCAACACAGCGGCTCTTTGTGCGACACAGCAGATCAGTTCTTTACTACGGGACACATTCGGCCGTTGGGACTCACGGGCATGCCCAATGGGAGGTCAACTGTGCGGATCTAAACACAGGGAAAGTCAAGAGCTCAACTATGATTGTGTTGGATCAATTTGCTGGCAATGAAATTGGGCAGACCGTGTGCTTTGAAGTCTACCAGGACCACCTCTACGCAATCTCAACGCTGGTTGACTTTGAAGAAGAAGAAGTTGATTGGACTTCATACTATGTCTGGATCTGCTTGGATCCTAATCTCACAATACCCAAGGATGGCGTCAAAACCCACCGCACCTGGCGTCGACAGCACCGCGAGGGCCCAATCAATGACACTTGGTCTGACCTTTCCCTCAGAGAAGACGAAGCAACCGGGCAGCTTATGATTCTCGAGTGCCGTAGGGAGTGGCGCGACGGTGGGAGTGAGAATTGCCGGACATACTATATTCAGCCCCTTCCTGCACCAGCACACGTCGACAAACAGCAACCACCCTCCGACTACTATTTGACACCTTTACCCGACGAAACCCTCACGAAAACCCTCGATGAGTGGTGCAAGCCCAACTATGAGCGGCCAAGGAAACGACTCCGCAGACACTACCACGCTGAGTATGAAGGAGGCGCTGAGCCAAAACCTCGACGTGACTTCATTCTAGCAAAGACCAAGTTCCGCACATACAATATCTCCGCGTCCAGCTATTTCGATCTTGTCAATGACCCACTCCCGAAGGTGCGCGGCGGCGATCTTGTACCTCGTGATCGAATGCGGATACGCGTGGTTTCAAGGAAGCGAAAGTGTCCCCTGGACGAAGAAGGCATGCTGTTTAAACCTGAACTCAGCGAAGTAGACGGGCGTTTAGTAGAGAATAGCGAAGAGCGCTTTGAAACCCGTGGCGTTCACCTTTGGCCCCCAGATGACGCCCCACAAGAGCTAAACCACTTACTTTGTCCTTCCAAAAGAACTGGACGGGTTCAGGCCCTTGCGGACGATAGATCGATCGTGTACTCAGTGAACCAGGACGGGCTGGAGCCTGGCGACCAGGCGCTCATCCTCATCAACTTTGATCCTTCCCTTCGGCTGCCAGGGCTCAAGCCTCTGAGGTTCGGCAGCCATCTCGGTGGCCCGGAGAAGATGGAAACGGCAGTTGGCATTGAAAGGCCTCAGGCAAGCGACGTTGGACAGGACCGTGCATTGATGCACACGACGGTTGCGGGGAAATTGACGAACCAAAACGTGCCATCTGTTCGAGAAGAACGTGCGATGTACCTTACCATTGACCGTGGTTTCTGGTTCCACTGATGCATGGTAACCGAAATTTCCGCCGGGGGGGGTTGAAGTCAAGAGGTGGATTCGCAGTTTGGCACACACTAGGTAATGCACAGCCACATTTTCAAGGCAAGAGTATTGTGGACTAGCGGGTACTGGTAGCCAGATGGATTATGGAGTAATCTTAACTAAATAATAACAGGCATACGAAGGCCACATCCCCACCTAATACAATGAAACGCATGATAAACCTCGGCGCGGAAGACTAGTGAGCAACAACTGAAAACCCAAGCAAGCAACCAAGCAAGCGACCAAGCAAGCGACCAAGCAAGCGACCAAGCAAGCAACCAAGCAAGCAACCAAGCAAGCAACCAAACAAGCAAGCCACCCCCCTAACCCTTTGCTGTCTCACAGCCTTATGCTGCATTGTGGATCATAAGATTGGATACGAGACCCGCGAAGTGGACCGAAACAGGATTTCACTCAGCCTCGTTGCGCCGAAACAGCGCAAGTCCAGAGTCTAGATCTCAATCAGGTAGGTGCCCAGTTGGTTAACCTCGTCTGACGATACGATAATGCGTGTCTTTAGATTGTGTGGTTGATTCTATCCACTACTGCATTTGGATAGGATCCACATCGGGCAGTCATACTGCAATGACACGACTAGGTTCTATCTCCAGCATTGCATCCATGGGGCGAATTGGAGAGGTATACCATACCGCACTGAATCCATGCCGCTGCAACCTCAAGACAGGGGGGGCTGTGGGGGTTGATCAGCGTGGCAAGAAACGCCACAGACAGGACAATAGTATCCTGCCGACATTTCACTGCTTACCAAGATATGTGATGATAGTTAACGAGTTAGTTACCTGAAGCAGCAAGCTATGTCATCACCAGTCTCCGCAATCCGAGCCCTGTACACAAAGCAGGCCCCGTTCCAAGTCAGCAGATCTGGAACCTCGCCGCTTACTCAAACTTTCTGCTGAGACTCAGAGCTGGAGCTCAAGCCTGTGGGGCGCCATTTGAGTCAACCCACTGCCATCAAGCGCATCTCTCGTAAGCGGAGAAAGAGAGTGCGAAAGTCTGTCAGAGCCATGACGCCGTCTTACAACATGGAACGAACTCTCAATATTCAACACGAGCGATTTCTCAGCAAGGGATCGTGATTCCCCGCTCCAGGTCTTCAGAATACGAGCTCAATGTAGATAGGACCGTCGTATGCAAGTCTCGTATAGATACAGGCTTGTGTTGGAGATGGTCGAAGGATTTAGCATGTCGTTATGCCCAAGTTCGCAAACTTGAGCGTCTCGAGTTTCTTTCACTAAGAGTGAGGCCATCCCTTGGTATATTGTGATTGGCAAATGTGCAACTCCTTCCGTTCTTCATTGCAGCTCTTGGTTCGCGTGCCTTCACCGCTAGGTGGCAAGGAGCGGATTGATTGAGCAATGAGCATACCTGTATGGCCGCTCGGATTGGATGGAGCCGCCCTGCATACGCAGATCTTCTGTGGGAGAGGATGCGTTTTGAGTTTCCCGGAGTTGATGCCTTGATCGACTTTTAGCCTTTGAACCTCCGTCTGCTGTGCCGAGGCGGACTGGAAACAATCAAACCAACCGATAGGCTATGATTTGTCGCTGAACTCAAGGCGAGTTGAGCAGGTTTACTCTGTCTCTGGACTCAAGTGAAACCCGATCTGCAGTTCATGGACATCAGTATATTGGTAAATCGTCCATGTTGACGTCAATCGCCAGTTGTCTTGTCAGTGGACGTTGAACGGATTAGGTATTCAATCGTCCAGCTATATCGGCTGAGAAAGGCCCTTGATCTTCTGAATCGTATGAAGACGAGACAGGGCATGTTAAAATAGCCCGATGGAGCAACTTCTACATCACTAGCACCCGAGTAATCCATGAACCGGGAGAGTCGACATCGACACACCCTCATCGAAGTCAGTGGCCTACAGACTCGATATTCTCCGAATTCCAACTCAATCCTCCCAAGTTACACTACTCTGGCTATTCCGGTAGCAGACACCACCCTCCGGATAAGCAATCAAATACAACAATTAGCAATGTGTGCTGATGCCTAGACTCACCATAGAACAAAGTATCCGACCTCGACGAGGGGATACCCAGAATTATTCTATCTCAAGAATCGGGCAACTACGCCCCCTGTCGTACCTTCCTGCTCGACCACTGTGAATTCTTGTATTAAAGGAAATATTACCCGGTTGCCCAGGGAATCGAGCTGGTAGTCGTGCCTTCTCTTCATATCTTTCCGCAGACGATGGTCCACTCCTGCCAGTTTAGTAACCTTTCTATGGGTCGTGCTTTCCTCGTTGACCGCAGAGTCGGCTCGTCCGATCTTGTCTGAGTGGTAGGTATCCCTGGTTTAAGCTGTTGGGATAGCGGACTTATCTAACGACTCTTTCTAATTCAAAGGGCTATGGTGCGAGGGGCCAAATCTCCCTCTACAACAACAAATCAACACTGCAACAACGCTCGAGCCTTCTCAGACCTCACAGTCATAACACATCTAAAACTATCCGGCACACCACTCAACCCACTCGAAAACGTCACCTTGGGCAGAATAGCCTCCCCCTTCTCATCAACCGGACACCGCAAATTCATCGTCGCCAACAACGTCGCGACAACAACATAAACCCCGGAAAGCGCAAGGTACTGCCCCGGACACACCCGCCTCCCAAATCCAAACGGGCCCTCAGGCAACGGCTCACCCTTTCCGCCGACCTCCTGGGCGATGTACCGGTCTGGGTTGAATTCGTCTGGTGCCGAGTAGTACCGCTCGTCGCGCGACATGGCCCACGCGTTGGCGAAAACGGTTGAGCCTGCTGGGATATGATACCCGCGGTAGGTGTCATGGTTGAGAGAGGCATGCGGGATACCGAGAGGGGAAAGTGGTGCCCAGCGCGTTGCTTCTTGGATGACATATTCGAGGTACTTCATGCTATCGCGGTCTTCGAACGTAGGGAGGCGCGAGATCTGTCCGTTCTCGTCGAGACCTACGACCTTTTCAAGCTCGGCCCTGGCCTTGGCCTGGACGTCGGGGTGTCTCATTAGGTTCAAGATGCAGACGATAATCGTGGACCAGGTCGTGTTGCCACCGGCAATGGAGATCGCACCGGCGGCGCCTTTGATATCGGCAACTGTCATGTCGTCGTTGGACTTACCGAGCCGTTCGTTGTCAAGGTACCGGCCGAAGTGAGTGCGCATGAAGGATGGCTGGGCAGCTTTCCCCTCGCGGATGGACGGTTCGGTTGCGTCCCACGGGGCATCGTGTAGGGTTTGGATTGAGGGTTTGGTCTGGCGCGCATGGGAGAGAGGCTGCAATGCATCCCAAAATCGCCCGGAAATGCTAGGGAGATGGCGGAGAATAGGGAAGAAGTCGATGATCGAGGCTCCGGGGACACCTCCTTCCCCTGTAGCTTCTTCCACATCAATGGCCATCTTCACGTAGGGGTCGTTCTTTTCTTGCACGTCGATCCCGAATCCAATACGTAGCACAACCGCTGTTGAGAATTGCCGGAGGCGCATTTCCCAGTCGTCTGGGTTTTGCGATATAGCCTTGATTGCCCGACGGGCCTCATCTAGCTGGATTGGGCGATATGGCTTACAGGCGGACGGAGTGAACGACTGCTGCAAGAGCTTCCGATGTAGTTTGAAGCGAGGCGACCACCGGAGAAAGGTGAGAGTGACGCCCCAGCCCATGACTTCGAAGAGCACGAAGCGCGGGCGATCAGCGTAGTTGGCACCTCGTTTGTCCAGTAAGTCGTGGGCGGCTTCGACGCTGTTGAGGACGATTATTGGGCGGGAGAGAACATTGAAATACAGGATGTCGGACTTGTACTGCTTTCCCCATTGCACAAAGGCTTGTTCTGGGTGGTCTCTGGGGATCACCCGCCGGTGGCCTAGGACCCGGCTGCTTGGGGGTCCGGGGGGCAGGAAGCTTGGTGGGTTGGATTTTCTTAGTAGAAGCCGTATTGTTATTGCTAGAACTAGGAGTACGAAGACGATTCCTAGAAGGTCCATTTCGGCGAGAGTTATTGTGGTGAGATCAAGGGTGAGCTGGTGAGCTGGTGATCAATGCAGCTGCAGTTGGATGCGGCTGACGACTGCAAGTCTGCGTCTGCGATGTCTCATTCGCTGCCATCCTGACAAGCATGGAGATCCTGGTTCTTTATCAGTTGGAGATATTCAACAAAATCTCCCAAATGGGCTTCATGAATCGAGTCTTTGAGATTCGTCGCTGCTTAAATGGCACTGATACTGAGTATGCGTTAAGATCCATGAACTAGCGACTAGTACTAGGGAGCTGCTGCGGTAAATACATCAGAAGACTATCTATCTAATTTACCAGCATCGGGAAATACAGGAGTAAATAACTTCAGCCCTATACAATTCTGGCTTGTCGCCGGTCGCTGTTATCTCCCCTCACCCCTGCCATTCCACCACTTGAGGGTTCCGGGAGCTTCTTAGGATCATCAGTGGTGAATGTTAGGACATCGCCGGATTGGATTGGATGCACTGTATAGCAGCATGGCAGTTGAACGGTCTTGTCTGCCGTAAGAATAACCATGTTGACAAAAGACCGAAGATGCAGCACCTGTCCAGCCCTAAATCCCTACTTATACGCCCCCACTATTTCCAACCCGGCAAGCCAGGAATTCTTGCCTGTTAGACTGCCTGTGCCAGTGACATCGAGCAACTCGTCTCAACTCCAGTAACAAGAAACCATTCGCGGGGAGCAATGTGGTGGCTGATGATGATGATATATCCCTGGCTCTCTATCCTCTCCGAGTCATTGATGAACTGCTCTTTGTCAAGATAGAGGTGGGCAGATTGCACTCATGTTACTGGGAAATCAGCTTGACAATGATAGATGACGAGACGACGTGGATCCGGAGATCAGGACATACCTTGTCGCTTCGAATATTCCCGCCGTGAACATACAGATGTTCTTGGATATCTCCAACCCAGCTTCCTCCCTCCCTCCCCAATCAGCTCGCCCCAGCGGCGGCCCAGCATATGCACCACGAGAGTCATGCCCTCGCAATTCCCATGATGGCGTGAGCTTTGGCGGCGTTATAGAATTGATACGGCTATCTGCAGCAGGTTTGATAAGTAAGTCTTGCAATGTGTTCTTGGAATGCGTGCATTGACGACTTCCAAAGGAAGTCCACGCGACACCTTTCGGTAATGATCCTGTCCTTCATGGGTGCTCGAAGACAACATAAGCAGCACTTTCTGCATAAGTAGTGGCGGAAGCATAGCTAGACTAGACATCCCAAAGCCTGTTTAGTGTAGTGTATAGCCCGTGGAGCGTGAGTGGTTCAGGAGGTATGTATTGGTATACTCAACAACCCCATTTGCATTTGCATTTGGGAGAAATGGCTTTTTTTTTTTTTGGAGTCCGAAATAGCTTCGCTATCTGCTATATGCTCGACAATGCCCAAAGGGGGGGGGGGGGGTTAAACAAGAGCATATAAATTGGGGGAGTTGGGTGTAGATTCGAAGTGCCAATATATATGCTGTCTCTTGCATCCGAATTGAAAAGGACAGACAGTACAGTTTAGTCAAATGGAAAGTCTGTCAGCGTGTGAATGTTTTGCCATCACGTGTAGTAAAGACTGGAAGATTCTCTGGGGAGGAGAGGGGTTTTTTATATCCCAGCTCTGGAGGTGTAGAAGCGTGCAGTTATTACTTTCCTCAGCGATATCATCAGATGGTGAAAGAAATAAGACTGCTCTAGGCTATTCTTGATACCAAACTGGTCTATCTGAATGTAATCACCAGATTCACCTTGTTTTCCTGAACAAGATACATTCACTACTAAAGATTACTACGGTATCTCTGTGCATATTCTACTCTGTGTACATAACCCAGCACAACTGAGTCTGACCTCCCAGAAGGCGTGGAAATAGGGTCAGCCATCGAGTTGGTAGTGCCACTACTTACTTCGTGCTACCAAAGCCATACCCTTTCGCATTATTGACCACATACAAAGGAAACAAAAGTACCGTTTGGCGATCTGCAGGTCGGGTGGCCATCCCCTAGCCTAGCCTCTAGATAAAGTATGCAAGGCTGCAAGGCTAGGTTCAATCCACAAATCCATCTCCACGTCCTTGCCTAACCTAAAGCTTGGAAGCCGGGACAGAAATCCGACTGGATCGAGGATCTAGACTCTGGAATCTAAAGCTAAGCAAGCAGGCTATTGTTCTGGGCGGAGGGGATATCGGGCGATCTGGGCGATCTGTGCGTTCGTCTTGTGTGATGGCTTTGCTTATTTTTGCTTTTGCTTTTGCTTTTTTTTCTTCTTCTTTTTTTCGCGTTTGAGTATAGATCTTCATTGTTTTGTTTAATGGTGAGGTTTGGGTTTCTGACAATGCGTGAATTGATGGTGCATGATGGACTGACTTGGCTGGGTTGGAGGAGACGTGAGCTTTGTTGGAGTCTGGTTCCTGTTTTGGATGATTGTACGACAGTAATAAGGTGATGGTCTACGTTCGCCAGGAGGGTGTGCTAAGAAAACATGCACGCTGATGATCTGAACTCCGAAATAACCTAATGATACGCGTAACGCAAGAATGAACCTGCCAAATGAAAATGAACCACCCCGCTCAGGAAATCAAGCTCGATTACCTTGACCTACCAATGACATATCCCCCCCTCGCTATCATCTGCAGCCCATGTCCCCGATAGACCAACTACTTTCAGGTGTCCGTCGGGATGCTCACCCAATTTACTCAGAGAAGCAAACCCCGGCTCCACAGACCCAGTCGACAGCAATCTGCGCGCCCACGCGTCGATCGCGGGCTCCCCCGTCTCGTCTCGAGCCTGCTTGAGGAACGGGATCAGTGCGGTGCCGCCTGTGCCGCGTAATTTGCTGCCGTCTGGCTTCTCACCGTGCCTGGCGGTGGCGAGGTTGACGGTCTTTGCGGGCCGGCCCTGTGCCTGCTGGGACGGCGTGATGATGTACCGCGAGACCATTTGGATGTGTTTGGTTCTCATTGCTCGGACCATTGCTAAGCATGCGTCGTACGCGAGACACAGTGCTTTGTCTGAATGGCGGGCCTCCACGTATTCCCGGATGTTGGCAACGGTGCTTGTATGTTCTAAAAATCGTCGATGAGGGCCTGGCATGTAGGAACGCATTTCTTGGATGAAACCGTGATGGGGCGCTGATGCAACTCCATCTTGCTTGGATGGGGTACTCCGTGTCTCGCCTGTAGGCCGGTGTTCGATTCCCAAGGCGATATCGATGAATTGGAGAAGCGAGCTTTGAGCGTTGCTGCCACCTCCGTATTGACGGTACTCGGGGTTCTTCCCATCGTCATACAGGACGCCGTTTGGGAGGCCCGCGTCGGCCATGTTCTTGCTGCCGGCGAGGTAGGGCCGGATGCGGTTGTAGAACACGTATGGATCGTTATGCTCGTACATTCTCTCCAGTAAAACTCCGATCTCGTCTATAATTTCTGCTAGGGCCTGCAGGCATTTCGTCACAACGAGGGTATTTCCAACCCGAGCACCGGCAATTGCTTGCAGTACTAATGAGATTGCAGGGCCACCGCGGGCTTCAATGGCGACGGAGACGAGATAGAACCATTGCTCGTCCAAGGAACCGGTGATTGTGTTGATACAGGCAAGGTTATCCAAGTCACCGAGAGACCCATCAGGGAAGATGGGCTTGAAGTTCCAGAGCACCAAGCCTGCGTAAGACGCTAGTGGAGGTAGCTCAAGGTGCTCACACACAGAGAGGAGAGGGACGGCCAGCGGAGGTGGGATTCTCTGGTTTTCCATTAGCCCGGAAGTCAAAAGAGGAGGAGGGTGAGGCTAAATACCTCTGCTGGCGTGGGGCCACCCCATACGTATCCCTGAACAATGAACCCTAGGATAGAATATGCCCTCCTCCACTCGGGTTCAGTCTGAAGATATGAGGTTGAGAGCATGGGCATGGCATCAACGGCTCCCCGTATTCTCTTGCTCATCAGAAGGGGCTGGATATTTGACACGATCCATTCCCACTTGGAATAATAAGGGTCAGGTAACTGCTCAAGAGGTGGCTCGGAAGGAAGGAAGCCAGAATCGGGCGAGACGGCGTAGTCTGCGGGAATTGGGATTGGAGGGAGCATGGCGGCTGAATAGAGGTAGAATGCGGAGGTGAGGTTGGAATCAGGCAAGCCGATATAAATATGTCCAGAAGAGCTCACGTGTCGTCCCCGGATGCAGTAGAGTACAGTGGAAGGCTAGGCTACAAGGTTGGAGGAAGAAAAGGTAAAGAAAGGTCTCGAGGGTCGAAAGTTGAAAGTTGAGAGCTATCCGTTCCTGTTGCCGTAGGTGGACCAGTCATTCAAGGAGTCTAACGACTGCTGCGAGACAATGAACGCGGGGTGATGCAGAATGATGGGCAATGCAGCGAGGTGATCCGAGAGATTAAACCCAATAGTCCTCGTCCTCGTCCTCGCCTCTTGACCAAAGGGGAGGTGACGTGTGAGGACGGATTTGTCAAAAGGTCCCGGGGACAAACGGGGTCAAGACGATCCGCGAGATCCGCGAGAAAGGCGTCATGCGTGGAATTATCGCAGATGCAAAGTCTGGCAACGAACGACAAGCAGCGGGGGAGGGGAGAGCTGCGGGAGAAAGCAGGAGAAAGCAGGAACCTTGAGGCACGCTCACCAGCTTAGGGACCGAGACCGGAGGCAAAATTGAGGACCTAGAGGTGGAAAGAAGCACACCGAGACCAACGGCTGGATTAAGGCGATCATAGTTGATTAATAACGGTGGTCAAGAGATCCGAACAGCTACGAACTCAGACCAGAAGTGGGCCAAGTAGGAAGGCGAGCACGGGGTCATTTGCCTCTCCATCTGTGTTTTAGAGGGGTGTACAAGGACGACTGGGAGAGGACCAAGGGAGAACCAGAGCGAGAGCGAGGGGAGAAACAGGGAAGAAAATGCTAGGTTATAAGACGGAGAGAGTTTTGGATAGAGACTCTGTATTATTGTATATCAAACCAATTGTTCCTCCAGATTCGAGATTGATATCAGACGCTGTCACTCTATAGATGCACTGAAGCACACCAGCGAGGCGTTGGGTGGAAGCGAGAGGGGTGGTCGAGCAGGTTCGGTAGTGTGAGTGGTAGCGTGAGTGCTAGAGAATAAACCGGGAAGGAGGAACGGAGGCCAGAGAAGGCCTCAGAAGGCGCGAGAAGGCAAATGTGGGTGCAAATTGAGCAGCCGAGAGTTAAGCGAGAGATAGCCTGTCTCGCTCTCACCCACGCCACCCCAGTCTGGCCTGCGGTGAGCTGCAAGGTCTGGAGAGTGGAGTGAGATGGTGACAGACCCAGAGTTGCAAGTTCAGAGCCAGGCTGGTCACGTGGTTGATTAATAAGCCAGAGTAAGTCATTCTGAAGAGTCTGTACAATTGTGTTACATTTGTTTAAACGCCATGTACTGCAAACCCTAGGTAAACACTGAATAATTTAATAATTTAGTGCCCGCTCCACTCAATCGTGTTCAGGTCAATCCCCTCCTGCACCAGCTCCCACAGCGGACTCAGCTCCCGCAGGAAGTGCACTCGCTCCTGTACCGCC
The DNA here is from genome assembly GCA_027569075.1 of Aspergillus asperescens. Classification (NCBI taxonomy): domain Eukaryota; kingdom Fungi; phylum Ascomycota; class Eurotiomycetes; order Eurotiales; family Aspergillaceae; genus Aspergillus; species Aspergillus asperescens. The sequence continues at coordinate 101,809 of JAPDEH010000030.1, read as the reverse complement.
TTCAACACATAGTCAATCTCCGACTCCGTCGTGAATCGCCCGATTCCAAACCGAATACTACTGTGGGCGCTCTCGTCGCTGCTGCCCAGCGCGCGAAGGACGTAGCTAGGCTCCAACGACGCAGAGGTACATGCGCTACCGGACGACAGCGCAATGTCCTTCAGAGCCATCAGGAGAGATTCGCCCTCAACGTACGCAAACGAAACATTAACACATCCGGGGTAGCGGCGGTCCGGGTCGCCGTTGAGTGCGGTATGCTCCATGCCCAGGAGGCCGTCTGACAGCCGCTTTGAGAGGCGTGTGATGTACTGGGAGTCATACTAAACGCTTCAGTCAGCTATGATCTTTGCTTCTCGCCGGCTTTTTTAGAACTTCAATGAAACTCGACTCATCACCCCTGCTACAGTCTTCAATAGCCACGGGACACGCATAGCGTGTAGCTACCCTAGTGGCCTCGTTGAGAGCAAATAATCTTCGTCACGCCGAAGCAAAGCAAATAAATAACCACACGCCATGGGCCAGCTTACCTCCATGTCTTGTGCGGCAATGCGGCACGCCTCGCCAAATCCAACGATCTGGTGAGGAGCGAGAGTTCCACTGCGTAGACCTCGCTCCTGTCCACCACCAGAGATGATAGGTTCGAGACGAACCCTAGGTCGACGACGAACGTAGCAGGCGCCAATGCCCTTGGGGCCGTAGATCTTGTGGCTCGAGATGGACAACAAGTCGATCTGCATCTTGTTCACATCAAGCGGAATCTTGCCCACAGCCTGGGCAGCATCAGTATGGAAGAAGACCTTCTTCGAGCGGCAAAGCTTTCCAATTTCTTCCAAAGGCTGGACAACACCAATCTCATTGTTGACAGCCATGATGCTGACAAGAGCGGTGTCCGGGCGCAACGCGGCCTCCAGGTCCTTTATGTCGATCAGACCATTAGACTGAACAGGCAGGTAGGTGACATCAAAGCCCTCATCCTGAAGATGGCGGCAGCTATCAAGGACACATTTGTGCTCCGTCTGGCTGGTGATGATGTGCTTCTTCTTCCCGGAGCGGCCAAAGAACCGAGCCACCCCCTTGATACTCATATTGTTGCTCTCCGTAGCACCACTCGTAAAGACGATCTCCTTCGCATCCGCGCCAATCAAATTCGCAATGTATCCACGGGCCTGCTCGACGGCCTTCTCTGACTCCCAGCCGTAGGCGTGCGTCCGAGAGTGCGGGTTCCCATAGATACCGGTGAGATATGGGAGCATTGCGTCAAGAACGCGAGGATCGGTCGGGGTAGTTGCCTGCGCATCAAGGTAGATCGGTCGCGTTCCTTGGTCCATTATCGTGGCCTGTCTGAGGATGCCCGCGGCCGGGCCCATCGCGGTATCCCCGGAGACCCCAGCGGCGGGAAGATCGGCATTCTGAGGCTTCAGACCGGTCTTCTTGATAAACTCCTTCTGCTCCTGTTTCATAGCGGTGTCGACCGAGACCTGGGCATTTCCAGCCTTGGTTTCGGAGACGTAGGTCCTATAACTAGGGGTAGCGAGCGCTCTCCGGGGGAGCTGTGTCGACGATAGCCGACGCGCATAGGCTCGAGAAGCCTGTCTCAAGGCGAACGGAGCCACGCTAGACATGGTGGAAAGCAGTTTTCAGCCCCAACATAAATAACCCAGCAGGTAGTTGATAGGTGAAGATGGCAAAATGCCAAAGAGTTGCCAAAGAGGAGCTGACAGTGACGTTGCGAAAAAAGTCGGGGCGGTTGTATCATTGCCAAGCCGCTATTCCTGATCGGGTTATGTCCGACCGGACGGTGGGCGGACATGCGGAGACATCAACACCAATTCCCCGGTATCTAGATCGCAAAACACCAAATATCCATCCAAGCTGGTGCAGACTTCCAGGCTTCCGGGCACTGTATGCTCTCTAATTAAGCTAAACAATCAATTTAATCAAAAACCTATCCAGTGACTCCTCTAACACCCTCAACGACCTTCCTCCCTCTCCTCCCCATCACCACAACCCCCAAAATCAATACCACCAAGGCCGCCCCCGTACATTTGACCTCTGCTATGGTTAGAGCAAACCGTAGAGAAGATTACTGAAAGGAGACAGCCAGCTATGCCGGGCCATGCACCTCCCTGGCGTTGGGCGGTTCAGCCTCTGGCTCTGGGGAGACCGAGCTGGTTTCAGCCTCTTTTCTCCATCCGCACGTTTCTTGTGACATGGCATGAAGTCTAATCAAGATTTGAAGACTCTTCACACATGGCGTTTATGCGGGAGAACAGTGCTGGAGCTAGCAGACCGGAGTACGTTGATCAGCCCATGCTGACACCTGGGACAGGGATGCGGCTGCGACAACAAAGGAGCTGACGCTTGACCTGTACGGAGACCAGACGCTAAGTCTGATAAATGCCTGATGGGGAGACCGTTTTACAAAAATAAACCTCACCCGTTTTCCTGTCAACCAGGTCTGTATACATCGAAAGGGGGGCGGGCTGTCTTCGAAACAAGCATCAGAGTACTCCGGTCCTCATAATGCCAACGTAAATCTTGAGCCATCTGCTCAAACAAGCAGATCTGCACTATCAGTCTATGAAACACCATAATTGTCACAAAAACCATGGCAACTTCAACAACCATAGGCTTATTCAACATCGTGAAATCGTACGCACCATGGATCCTGGGAGGGCTTGTCGCCCTCTACCTAGCCTCGACCTACTACCGACTACGCCATATCCCCGGTCCCTTCGCGGCGTCGATCTCGAATATTCCCCGCCTCTCATGGGTCTGGAGCCGACGGGCGCATGAGATCCATATTGATCTACATCGAAAGCATGGAAAGCTAGTGCGGTTCGGACCAAACATGGTCTCTGTCAGTGACCCTAAGGAGATCCAGGTTATATACGGATTCAGCGGGAAATACAAAAAGGTACGTCAACTACCCTATCTGAACATTGGACCGCAAATATTGACGAGATTAATGCCCAGTCCAAATTCTACCAAGTCATCCTCCCCATGTCCAAAGGAAAAATCCTCCCGGGCCTTTTCGCAACCCAAGACGAGAACATCCACCGTATGCTCAAGAAGCCTATTGCAGCAATCTACTCCATGAGCAACCTGGTTACCTTCGAGCCGCTGGTCAACAAGACCATCTCATACTTCTTCGAGCAGCTGGACTCGCGATTTGCGAATGATCATCGGGCTCTGGATTTTGGCGTCTGGTTGCAGATGTTCGCGTTTGATGTCATTGGGGAGATTACCTTTTCGCAACGACTTGGGTTTCTCGAGAAGGGCGAGGATATTGATAATATCATGGGCGATATTTGGAAGTATTTCCAGTACGTGGCGCCGGTATGTGAAGTCCTTGATGTAGTTTTCTATTTTCATAATGAGTCAAGCTGAAGTGAATTGGGTGTGTTAGGTTGGCCAAATGCCGTGGATTGACGAGCTCTGGGTGAAGAATCCATGGATCTCGAAGTTGCGGAAGGCATCATGGTCCGCGATGGGCGACTTCGCAGTGACGCGGCAGAACGAGAGGATGAAGTTGATGAATAGCCCCAGCGAGAAGGGGAGGGATGTCAACGACCGGGACTTTCTGTCCAGGTTTATTGCGGCCATGGCGAAGGACAAGACTGTTCCGCAATGGTAGGTGATTTTATTCCCCCTCGATATATACGGTATTAAACAGCGGAATCTAGGGCCCTCCTAGCATGGACGCAATCCAACATCACAGCAGGCAGCGACACAACAGCCATCATGCTCCGCACAATCTTCTACAATCTTCTCAAATACCCTGACACAATGTCCAAGCTCCTAAACGAACTCCGCACCGCCGCAGCCGCGGGCTCCATCTCCCCCATTGTCACCTGGAAGGAGAGCCGGCCCCTCGCGTATCTAGATGCCTGCATCAAGGAAGCCGGCCGGATTCACCCGCCATTTGGGCTTCCTCTTGAGCGGGTCGTTCCGGCTGGCGGTGTGGAAGTCGGCGGTGAATACTTACCTGAAGGTACAATTGTTGGGATGAATGCGTGGGTGGTGCACCGCGATGAAGAAGTATTCGGTTCGGATGCCGATGATTGGCGGCCGGAGCGTTGGCTTGTGGATGACGAGGCTACTGTGCAGAGGATGGAGAATAGTTTGCTGACGGTTGGTTTTCTCACCTCCTTGATTTCTATACTACCTACATATGGTTTTTATTTTTATTTTTATTTTTTTTGTTCGCAGACTAACTGGTGGGGCAGTTTGGCCACGGGCACCGTTCGTGCATTGGGAAGAATATCTCGCAGTTGGAGGTCTATAAGCTGGTGCCGACCTTGTTGCAGGCTTATGAGGTAAGATATTTTTAGTCCAGTGCTGTGGGCGAGTCTAACAGGTATAGATCGAATTGGAGGAACCTGAAAGCCAATGGAAGGTGGAGAACCGGTGGTTTGTGCCGCAGTTTGACTTTAGGGTTGTGATGAAGAGGCGGAGCAATTGGCCATAGGATTTCGTCTAGTCAATGAGGTTATAACAGGGTGTCTGTTTTACGGAGCCTTCTTCATGCGTACCTGTTTGGAATTATATTGTTGTTCACATCAGATATATTCCCTACTTTGTCGCCACCTATCATGCTTTCAAGGGAGAAGTTGGGCTTGAAGGTTTGCTCTGGATTCACTGCCACCAGACAATCAGCATTATTTACTGTTAAATTAACAAGGCAAGCGGCAGCATTGATCCAGACCACGAATGAAAGAGATAATAACATACACAATGAAAGACAGCCACTCAAACCAAAGAGACAATGCGCCTGTCATGGCTAAATCCAGCCAATGCAGTCGGTCAGCATAGCATAGATGTGAGTCTGGCTTTGAATATTGTTTTGAATGTCTTTACTTGCCTTGTTCTTCGGAGGGAGACCTTGTATATAAATACCTATGCAGAACCCGAGCTCTAAGCCTCTCTATTCATCCCAGACAACATCCCACAAGACAAGCTTATCATCATCAATCAAACACCAAATTCACATTCTGTTTTACACTCGCAATGGCATCCAAAGTGTGGTTCATCACCGGCTGCTCGACTGGATTCGGCAAATGCATTGCAGAGGCCGCCCTCCGTCGCGGCGACACCGTGGTAGCAACCGCCCGCAAAATCGCTACTCTCGCCGACCTCGCGAGCAAATCGGCCCTTGTCTACGAGCTCGATGTGACCTGGCCCGAGGATAAAATCAAGGTCGTTGTTGCCGATGTGCTAGGTAAGACCGGCCGGATTGATGTCCTTGTTAACAACGCCGGCTATATCCTCAGCGGTGGGATTGAGGAGACTAGGTACGTACCATTTATATATACATACATATATATATATATCTTTATTAATGATAAAGCTAACAAACCAACTCTCCCAGCCCTGAAGAAATCCACAACCAATACAACACCAACGTAATCGGCCAACACAAAGTCCTCCGCGCCGTCCTGCCACACTTCCGGTACAACCACTCCGGCGTCATCGCCAACCTCGCCTCAATCGGCAGCCACCGCGGTCTCCCCGCCGCAGGCTTCTACTGCTCCTCCAAGGCCGCAATCTCACTCCACAGCGAGGCTCTCCGCGCCGAAGTCGCCCATCTCGGAATCGAAGTGGTGGCCGTTGAACCAGGCCACTTCCGCACGAACTTCCTGACGAACGCGAATCGGAAGCGCGCGCGGGGTCGCATTGAGGATATTGCGGGGCCCGTTGAGACTTCGCTGAAGAGCTTTGATGAGAAGGATTGTAACCAGCCTGGGGATCCGGTTAAGGCGGCGCAGTTGTTGGTTGAGGTGCTTACGAAGAGTGGGAGGTGTGTCGGGAGGGCATTGCCTGCGAGGCTTGCGCTTGGGAGTGATGCTGTGGAGTATATTCCATATTTTATGGAGGGGATCAAGAGGGAGATTGAGGAGTGGAAGGATCTGACTACTACGCTTGGTTTTGAGTAAGAGTACTACTTGTTGTGGCCGGCTGCTGGTATGCAGCACCCTTCCTTCTTCTATACTCCACATACCTAGTATTGTTTTTGTTCGTTTTTACTGTCGTTAACTGAATGTGCCAATTTGGCTTCAATCCGTCATATATCATTATCGAAACAATAAATCTAAAGAGCCCCCTGATCCCTCCATGACTGCAAGTATTTCCTTACCACATCTCCACCAACTCCACCAACCGACCGAAGTGTTCTAGAAACCTCCCTCGATACATCAGTCTGCAGTATAGTCGGCCCACTAGCAAGACTCTTGAAGTCGTGTTCGAAAAACTCCTCTAGCCCCGTAACCTGGCCCGTCTGACGAGCCTGCTTAACCCAGTCCTCGAATCCCGTAAGCGACAGTCCCAGCTCCCCACGGAGGAGGGTCACCAATTCAGACCAGGGCTGCCGAATGGGATTTTCAACGTGGTAGAAGCGTCGCTGGTCCTCTGAAAGGGTTATTTCCGTCACGACGCGGCTGGCAGTGTCTACTGGGAGCCAGGAGTAGGTCTGGAGAGAAAAGGAGTTAGTAGGGTAAATACCCAAATTATGTGGGAAAAAAAAAAGTGCTTACCCCCTTGATATCAGGGAATGCGCCGATTTTCGCAGACACAGAGACTAGAGTAGGCAGATGCTCTGTCTTCGTCCAGAAACCGGCCGTCGTTGAACCACTCAGCTGCCCCAGTCGTACAATTACCGGATCAAAGCGCCCGGGGAAGATTTTTGCTGCTTCATCTAGTAAGCCCTCGCATACCCATTTTGCTTCCGCGTAGCCCATTGGGACGGTCCAGGTAGGATCAACCATGGGCTGTTCGGGAACCTGCCCCGCGGGATACCGAGCGGTGACGGCAATGGAAGAAGTGAAGACAAGACGAGGAACCACATGGGGCCGAAGAGCATGGATGTCGAATGCGAGCTCTATGAGGTTGCGGACTGATTGGATGGGCCCGCGGAAGGATGAGAGCTGTCGGTTGAAGTCCATCGGCCATGCGTTGTGGATGATATGAGTCACGCTAGCCGTGAGTTTGTTGTAGGCCTCAACTGGCAGGCCGAGCTTCTCGTCATGGGTGACGGAGTGGAAGAAGGAGATTTTGTCTGCGCTGGTTGCGGGCAGTTGCACGCCTCTGGTGCGGCAGGCGTCTTGTTGCTGCGTCCATCCATCGTGTACGCCGGGTCGTGGGCGATTGATGCAGATTATGCTCTTTACATGTGGGTTACTGGAGAGCTCGTCTACAAGCTGGACCCCGAGTGTTCCGGTTGAGCCTGTCAGGAGGATCACTGCGCCATCTGGAGGCTGGAGGTTCTTTAACGTGTCCTGCAGCATGGTTTGCATCCGCGAGGCTCGTTCGGCTCGGGTACCAGACGGCGGTTCCCCTAGAATTGCAGCTGTGAGGGACGAGAGCGTGGGGTGCTGATAGATGTAGTCTGGACGCATCTCGTCTGGGATACCTGGGAAGGACGCCTTGTTTGGGAGGGAGTTGAGTTGCCGAGCAAGACGAGTTGCTTCTAGAGAGTCCATGCCCAACTCGAAGAAGTCGGACTCGTCTGTGATTTCAGTGTTGACGCGATCACCTAGGCATGAATGGATCAATTCCCGCAAGCCAGGTAACGGGTTAGTCGGGTCAAGGTGAGGTGTGTTCTTGTTAAGTTTCGCAAGAGACGTGTAGGCCAGTTCAATCTCAGTCTCAAAAACACGAGACGTCTCATTGCGCATAACAGAGCCCTTGTCGGAGCGTGGGATGGACTTGCCCTCTGGTACTATCACGACAGCATTCGAAGAAAGAACCCTGGCGTGACGGTCAACCCGGTGATTCACCTCGTCGATCCAGGGCCATATCTTTGCGATGAACCCTGGGTGTTCGGACTGGGGGATAGGCTCCTGCAACTCGACGAGAACACCTACAGTCTCGCGGTGCTGACCAAAAACGACGGCCGTCTTGATGCCCTCTTTCGCGTTCAGAGTCTCCTCCAGCGGTTGTGGCTGGACTTTCTCCCCCGTGGCCAGAACAATAACATCGTCCTTCCGAGCGAGAATCTTGACCTCGACATCATCGATGGCTGCTGGGTTACGCTCTAGGAGATCCTGTACCTCGAAGGGGTTTTCCCATCCGAATGGGAACCCTACTAATTTGCAGTGCAATGGATCCTCGGAATCGACCGCGTGAACTTGTAGCCCTAGGTCGGATCTCAAACGGAGATAGTGCCAGTCATACGTTGTATCTGGGACGAATATGTGCGCGATTGCCCCGATTTCGGTAGCACCGTAATGGTTTAGCAGTGCAATCCCCTGGTCGTGGAGTTTCCTCCCTATGTCTTGCTTGATGGCGCCTCCGCCTACTGCGACGAAGTCTAGGGCCCGGAGTGTCTTCAGGGAAGATTGGTCGGATAGGAGTGCCACCCCTTCGATTATTGATGGTACGGTCATTAGAGACGAGGCGTCGACCAACTGGAGAAGCTCAATGGTGGAGGTGGCGGATGGGATTGTGGACGGTGATGGGAGGCAACATGGCTTGCCTACGGATAAGCCAAGGCAGGGTGCAAGAAGACCGAAGCCCTGAAGGATCAGGTGAGCATTTCCCCATCATGTCTGGGAGGTGCAACATACGTGATAGAGAGGCAGCGTTGAGACATTAACCCGACCCACCGACTCTTCAGGCTCAAGACGGTGACAAGCAGCGTAACCGAGGACATAACGATGGGTAAGAAACACAGGCTTGGGAAGGCCAGTTGTTCCAGAAGAATGCAAGATAAGGGACCCAGGCTTGTCATCGTTTGAGGGGACTTTGGGCAAGGGTTGGCTGATATCGGTTGACTTGGATAGGGCAAGGATTTCCGCAAAGGGAAGCAAATGGACAATCTCGACTGGGGTATTGACCGCTGCCTGAGAAGCCGAAAATGCAGTTCTTTTGGAGACTAGAATGGCCGCAGCGCCGGTCTCTGTAAGGAGATGGCTGAGCGCTGCTGGCCCTAGACGAGCAGAGAGTAGTAGGACTGGGATTTCCAGCGAAAGAAGAGTAGCGAGGTGGATGAACAGGCCGAGGTCACTTTCCATAAACAGGCCCACTGGCCTTTTACCATCCGAGGGGCAGTTTCTGGTGACCCAGTCTCTGCATCCAAGAATTGCGTGTTGTAGGGATCGAAAGGTCACTGGCTCTAGGTGTTGGGCTTGGTCGAGCTTCACCTGCTGGATGGCGAAGACGTGGTCAGGATTATGGATCGCATTAAATTGGATCAATTCAGGCAAAGATCGAACACCATCCTTGCCTACTTTGTCGTTCAGATCCAATACTGCGCGATGAAAGGTCTTGTTAATTTGACTTGGGAGGAACGTTGTGATGGCCTCGAGACTTGGAGCCATGGCGAAGGTTTCCTAGGTATACTCCCAATATCAACCTCCAAAGGTCCTACGCATCAATTTACTATTTGTAATTTATTGCCCGGCAAAAGGTCTCTGGTGTTCACCTCAAAAATTTCCAGAAGATGAAGAATAAGCAGGAGCGGAGTACGTGGGTGCTGTAAGGCGCGAATAAGCCCTTTCTTCATACCCTACTCCGGTCCATCAAGACCTGAAACTGCATTCTATTGTAGAAGGCTTAGCTAGGGCACGATAAGGCGCAGCTGGCAATATACGAGTATACCGGATTACGCTGCTGCTACTTCTCTTGTCTAATATATCCTTCCTCGCCTGTCATCTCAGTGGCTGTCGTTTCTATTGCACCTTCCATAACACTTGCACTGGATACCGTTGAACGGTCATAGACAATGGAAGGTCACAGCTTAACATTAAACGCCCACCGCGTGGCCTTCTTTGGGGGTCAGGGCAGCCGCACCGTCTTCTCCAGCGACACTTCGACTAGAGCGATCCGGCACGTCAGGGGGTCTCAGACAGCGGGAAAACTCCTATCGGCCTGCTACGATGCGTTCATACAGGAGCTATCCAATGCCAAAGACCAAGAACAGAGACAAAATCCGGTGCTGATTGAGTTGACTGAGCTCACAACCGGAGAGTCCCTACTATCGCCTCCCTCCACCCACCACACCAACCCGATCATTCAAGGTGTATCCCTTTTGCTCCATCAATTACTCAGCTACCTGCAATATACGGAATCAAGTTCGTCAAATATACAACCTCAGTCTGGCCGAGGAACTGCAAGCCAGTGGAACGAAGTGGTTGGCTTCTGCTCAGGGGTCCTGCCAGCCCTAGTGGTTGCCACCTCTATGTCAATCGAGGAGCTTATCCAGGGCAGTGAAAATGCCGTCCGACTGGCATTTTGGATTGGTTATCGTGTCGCTCTCTTCTGTGAGGCCCGTGGAGGGGCCCAGTGGCGTGCTCATCCGTGGTCTATTGCGGTCGGTGGACTGAAGGAGGAGGATGTCGCTCAGTTCAACTCCAAGGTTCGTTGATGCTCGCAGTGATGAGACAATATACTAACATCAGGATACTGAATATAGCATGAGAGCGATGTGGTTTGCTTCTCTGCGCGGATCAGCTCTAGTATCGCTACGATCTCCGGCTCGCCCTCCACTCTCGACAAGTTCATGACATCCTCGCAGAGCAGTGGAGATGCAGTCCCCGTCCAGGGATGGTACCACGGGGGAGACATAACAGAGCCAGTTACGCAGGCCGTCCTTCATGATGTAACCCGACGTTCTATCTCCTTCCCAGCCCAAGAGTCACTATATACACCTCTACGGTCCCCTGTCGACGGACATCTCATCACAACCCCAGGACAAACAACCCTTGCAGAAGTAGCCATCCGCACCATCTTGACATACAGTTTGAACTGGCAACAGGCTTGGGAGACGCTTTCCACGTACACAGAAAAGGCGGAGATACATGCTTTCGGGCCTCACTCTCGCTCGTTCTTCAGTTCGCGGTCGAAGAACACGAGAATTCTTGATCACTCTCAGCCAGATCCATCAAGACCACTTGCAGATATTGCGATTGTGGGTATGTCTGTGAACTTCCCATCGGCGAAGGATAGGGCGAGCTTGTGGGAGAATCTCGAGCAGGGGATCAATACCGTTCAGCCAGTAAGACCTAACTAACTCTTCTTTGTTATCAAATTTTTGCTAATAATATCCATTCAGGTACCAGAAACCAGGTTCAAGCTGTCTCCACACACATCTAATAACCAGGATGGCAAGCCTCCACGCTCAATGTACGGCAACTTCATCGACAGCCCCTGGGCATTCGATCATGCATTCTTTGATATTTCCCCAAGAGAAGCGCGATCGATGGATCCCCAAGTATGACTATCCCCTGTCCCATCTCTATTTGCGCATGCTAACTCCATCTAGCAAAAAATGCTGCTTCAGGGTGCTCTGCATGCCCTGGATGACGCAGGATACGTCCCCAACTCAACCCCATCCTTCCAGCAGAGCTCCTTTGGCTGCTACGTCGGAATCGCAACAGGCGACTACACGGACAATCTCCGCGACGACATCGATGTATACTACAGCACTGGCACCCTCCGAGCCTTCCTAAGCGGCCGCATCTCCTACGGCTTCAAGTTCAGCGGGCCCTCCATGGTCCTCGACACAGCATGCTCTGCCTCCTCCGTAGCCCTCCACCAAGCATGCCAGGCTCTAAGCAACGGTGACTGCACAGCCGCGATAGCTGGAGGCGCCAATGCAATCACCAGCTCAGACATGTTTGTGGGGCTGGGACGCGCGCACTTCCTCAGCCCGACCGGTCAGTGCAAGTCGTTTGATGCCGGTGCCGACGGGTACTGTCGTTCGGAAGGGTGTGGCGTGTTTGTGCTGAAGCGACTCAGTGATGCCTTGGAGGAGAATGATCGCATTTATGGTGTTATTCGTGGGATTGCTGTGAACCAGAGTGCGAATGCGAGCTCGATTACGCGTCCTCATTCGGAAACTCAGGCGACGCTCTTTCGGACTGTTCTTTCGAGGGCTGGTGTTGATGCGTCTTCGGTGGATGTGGTTGAGGCTCATGGGACTGGGACTCAGGTATTTACCTACCCCCTTTTTTGATTCTATTATTCAACATATAATAATGATTTAATGTCTAGGCTGGCGATTCTGTCGAGATATCTAGCATCCAGTCCGTCTTTCAACAAGGTGCTCGTCAACGGCATAACCCGCTCTTCGTCACCTCCATCAAGGGGAACATCGGCCACGCAGAGGCCGCATCAGGGACAGCGAGTCTCGCCAAGGTGTTACTGATGCTGCAAAATTGCAAAATCCCTCCCCAGGTCGGACTACAGAAAATAAACCCAAGGCTGGAAGGCGCTCTCGCCACCACCAATATGCAGATCACCACCAAGGGAGCACACTGGGAAGCACCTGGCAACGGCCAGCCTCGCCGGGCAATGATCAATAACTTCGGTGCCGCGGGATCCAACGTTGCTATGATCGTTGAGGAGGCTCCTGTGGTAGAGTCCCATGCGGTCCAACGTACGGCGTATCCGTTTGTCATTTCGGCCCGGACGGTCAAAGCCCTAAATGGGCTGGTTCAGGGGTATCGGCGGTCGATTGAGACATCGAAGTCAACGCTAAAACTGGCAGATCTTTGCTACACAGCTACAGCCCGACGACGACAATATGAGCACAGGATCAACGTATCCCCCTGCGATATTGATGATCTATTGGGCAAGTTGAGGGACCCTGTGGTGTCGCGGGGTCCGTCGAAGAAGAAGCCACTGATTATGGTCTTTTCGGGCCAGGGCGGAGCATATCCTGGTATGAGCCGGGAACTGCTGGAGACTTCGCCTTTCTACCAGACCTGCGTTGATCGATGTGAACGCCTGCTGGGGGAGATGGGATTTCCGAGTATCAGAGGCCTATTGACAGGGGATGTCGAAAACTGCAAAGATACATATATGTCCCAGACGGCGAGCTTTGTCCTTCAATATTCCTTGGCCTCCCTCTGGAAGTCTTGGGGGATTGAGCCGGATACCGTCATCGGACACAGGTAAGGATCATCCAAGCTTTTAGGAAGATACTCACTAACCAATCCTAGTCTGGGAGAGTATGCGGCCATGGTTATTTCCGGCGTCATGTCGCTGGCAGATGGCCTCCGTCTTGTAGCAACAAGAGCCACCCTGATTGCGACTGGCTGTGCTGCAGACCAGACCGGAATGATGGCGTGCAATCGAAACGACCAAGAGATGCTCCAACTGATTGCAAAGCATGATAATCTGTCTCGTCTCGAGATTGCCTGCCAGAATACTCAGCACGACTCGGTTGTTGCGGGCCCAGTTTCTGAACTCCAAGATCTGGCTAAGCTTTGCAAGCAGTCTGGGTATAGATGCAAGATTCTCGACGTTCCTTATGGATTCCATTCGTCAGCCATGGACCCTATTCTCGAGGACCTGCGCGGGATAACGTCCTCTGCTACGTATTATGTTCCAAAAGTCCGGCTAGGGTCCACGGTGTACGGAGAATTTGTGCCCTCGATCGACTCGGAGTATTTTGTTCGCCAGTCCAGCGGAACCGTACGGTTTTCTGAGCTCCTTGATGCGGTGGTCGCAGAGCAGGACTTATCGTCAGCGGTATTTCTCGAGGTCGGACCGTCTCCTATCACCATGCCAATGATTCGCAAGGCGGTGCCAGAATCAGGAGGTTACAGCTTCATCACCAGCCTGAGCAGTAAGGCGAATGCATGGCAAAGTCTTTCAAGCGCTGTCGTTGAGCTCTCCTCCTCATACCCTGACATTAACTGGCGTCTTGTTTTCGATGGTACGGGGGCAAGGCTGGTCGAGGGCCCTGCGTATCCGTTAGAACAAGAGGAACATTTTATACAATACAAGGAGACACAGCTTGAAAAGGCTACTAAGGGTTTGACAAAAGTGCCTAGCGAGGTTCTAGCTGCTGGTCTCCTCTCGACAAGACCAGAAGGTCAGGACAACGTGTTCGAAACGCCTGTTCAGTATCTGGCGCCGTATATCCAGGGCCATATTGTCGGAGGGGTTGCCCTGTGTCCAGCATCTATCTACTATGAGATGGCCGTCGAGGCAGCATCGCTCAAGGGAATTGCACCAGGCCAGACTATTGCCATTACCGATTTGAACTTCGACAGCCCCCTGGTCTACAGTATCTCGCCGGACGATCGAAGCGTGCAGCTGCAAATAGAACCTGGGTCGTTCCATGTCTCGACTTACTCCCAGGCAGAGAAGACAGTCCACTGCTCTGGAACTCTGCTCCACGAAAGCATTGCAGAGATCACCAAGACGTTTACACGTAAAGCAGCCATGGTTCAGCGTCAGCTTTCCCACCTCAAACTACAACGCGAACAGTTCGATACATTCCACACGAGCATCCTCTACGAGACTATCTTCTCCCGGGTCGTTCAATACGGAGAGAGCTATCGATCCATCCGCAAGCTCACAGTGGCAGACACAGGCCTCGAGGGATTCGGCACATTCAAACTGCCCGCCATCGATACAAAATGCGTCTTGTCTCCTGCCTTTGTTGACACGCTCCTTCATGGCGTAGGATTTATGGCAAACAACTACGCTGCTAGCTCAGACGTCTACATCTGCATCAAGGTTGAATCGATCAAGGCCCTGTTCCACGAAATCAACCAGAAGGACACGTTTTCCATGTACTGCAGTCTTCTGAACTGTGACGAGAACGTATTGATTGCGGATGCATACGCAGTCACACCCAGTGGGAAGCTAGTCGCCGCTGTCGAGGGAATCCATTTCAAGAAGCTCAACTTGCGAGCTTTCCATCGCCATCTGTCCCGTTATGAAACAAAACCGAGTACCCAGATTGAGGTGGATAGTTCGACTGACAGCGCGTTGAGCGATTCTGACGGAAATCTATCCTCTGAAGAGTCCGGCATCACCACGCCGGATTTCTCTGGTGACGAAGCTGTCCAGGTCGCCCCAGTAGTCGCAGGCATCATTGCGGCGGTTTGTGGCGTTGATCTCGGCCGGTTGAGTGCCTCTGCTTCCCTCTCTGAACTCGGGATTGACTCGCTCATGGCCATTGAGATTGGCGCGGGTCTCCAGAAACCGTTTCCTGGAATTCATCTGGATAGTTCAACCATCATGGAGATGCAGACTCTTGGAGATTTCACCCAGCATATCGAGAAGCTTACTGGGACGCAATCTCCTCCTCTTTCCAGGCCGACGCAACGCCGACGAACAAGCAGTCGGAAAGAGAAAGTTCGGAGCAGTGAGGGTAATCCCAAGCGCAAGGAGATCAATGCTGTGCTGGCGGATGTCTGTGGGTGTCCTGAGTTCGCTCTGCGTGAGGATCAGCCACTCTCTGGCTATGGGATCGACTCGCTTCTTATTATGGAGGTTCAACAGACATTCAAGCAGAGGTTTGGAGTCAATCTGTCTGCTGAACAGCTAAACGGAGACCTCACCGTCAAGGAGCTAGGTGATCTGGTTCTAGGTCCGCAGGAAGCCAGGCAAGATAGTCCAAGAAGGAGTTCTGGGGGAGCAATCCGGCCCATCCTTCTACAAGCGGGCGATGAAAAGTCCACACCACTTGTTCTTGTGCATGATGGCAGTGGCTCAGTGGCGCCCTATTCCAAGCTCAAGGGCGTTCCCTTTCCCCTTTACGGCATCGCAAGCCCTAGTCTTGCCTCTGGAGATTCGAAGATAACTACTCTGAAGCAGATGGCTAGACTCTATGCAGATGCGATCCGGTCTACATTTGATGGACCGGTGATTATTGGAGGTAAGTGACTCTCCAAAATCCGGCTCCAGATTTGTGATATTTTTTTTTTTTTTTATAGACTGACTGACTGACTGATTATATCAGGCTGGTCATTCGGCGGCGTTCTAGCATTCGAAATAACACAACATCTCAAATCCCAAGTCGCCGGGGTTATTCTAATCGACTCCCCCTCGCCAATAGATCACCAGCCCCTACCAGACGCAGTGATCCAGCATGTACTCCAGAACCTAGGTTTAGACGCAAGATCCCACACAGCCCTCCAGGGGCAGTTCACAACGCACGCCGCCATGCTGGGGGAGTACAGACCGGCCAAATACCATTCCGATACGGCATTCGTTATGCTTCAGAGCCAGGAGACATTGAACACTACGCAACTTTGCAATGCGCCGTATCCGTGGTTGGAGAGCAAAACGGCTCAGCGAGATTCGGTAATTCAGTGGAACTCGCTTGTTGAAGAGGATATTCGTGTCCTTCCGATTCCGGGGAGTCATTTTGATCCTTTCAAGGTGCAGAATGTATGTTATCCTTTTTTTTTTTTTTCCCCCGATGATTGGATTGCGGCTAACGGACTACCAGGTTGCGAAGGTGACGGAGAGATTGATTGAGGCGTACAGCTATGTGAGGACTTAGAGTTTCCAGTTTCGTGCATATACGTAGTGATGTTTATAGACCGCGTTGGTTTTATTTTTAGCTTCCCAGCAAGACAGCTTTTTAGTTCCAGTTATCTTTAGCTTTTCAAATAATACAACAGTCTGAGTTTGATTAGGGTCTGTGGGTGGTGAGTTGGATGCGTACTTCTCGTCGTTTCTTCTCGTTTCTTGTATACATGCATCCAACATCCTCTTCCGTGAATTCTGTCTCACCATCTTCAAAATCAGGATCCACCAGGTAATCGCGGTCACTTAGCTCACGTACTCCCGAGTATCTGCAGAGTACTTGAACAACAGGATTGCTCATTTTATCCTGCGACTTCAAGGGAAATATTTTGACATATGGAGTACTACTAAGCCTAGAATAGAATTAGGTACTAAAAATAAATATTACTATTAATTAAGCTACTGGTGACTAAGGTAACTAGCGGCTATAGTACTGACCTATAAAATAGTAGTTTAATTAACTCTGGCTGGCTTGGCGATATAATCGGCTTGTGGGTGCGTGGTATTGGTTTGATCAGTATTTACGACCACCTAGGATAGTTTATGTTTGCTGATGAATCTCGGTTTCCTGGGTTTAAGAGAGATAAGGAGTCAAAATAGTGGTTCATGTTCCACTACTAAGTACTTTACTACTATATACAATCTATATATGATGGTTGCCTTCTTCTATATGAAAGGCTCTATTTATATCTAGTCTTAACAAATGACACAAGGGTTTGTGGTTTAGAGAGCTCGAAAAAAAAAAAAAATTCACTGTCTCTCAACAAGGAACTTGGCCTTCTTCTCAATTGCTATTCGCATCAATGACTGCATTGTCTCGGAATCAGGGTCGTCCAGTATCAGCTTGACGGCTACCGTGTTCGGACAGCTTCCCGTACTAGAGGGAACGGTTGGGATCTCGCCACTAAACATTGCCGAGTCTCGTTGGGAGATAGAAGGGTATGGCGGAGTATTAGAGTAGGAGTCTTTAGTGAAGTCTGTCATCATCAGGTCGAGGAAGGAGTCATTGCCGTGCATGAACGGGTCTGAGCTTGTGCCCATCATGGCCGATGGCGTTACAATCTGGGAAGGATCGGAGCTCCAGGGACTAGATAGTGCTCTGGATGAAGCATCGTATATAGGGGTATGAGGGCGGGTTTCGAGCATCTGGTCGAATTGGTTTGAGTGGAGGGGGTTGTGGATGTTGATGGACCGGGTTTGGGGGTAGGGCCACTCGGGTCCCTTCTCGTATGGATCGCTATCTCTCTCGTCTTCTACCATTATATCGTCATCGTCTGTCTCGTCATCGTTTGATCCTTCAATTGCTTGTGCTTTATTTACTGGTATACCCTGGGCCCGACGTCGGAGTTTGCGGGAGACGATGGTGTACCTAAGTTGTCTCTAGGTCAGAGTCTAGTGGTCATGTTTGAGCAAAGCACAGGGACGTGGACTAACCGGTTCTTTATAGCGTTTTTAGAACGTTCGGAGAAGTACATGCATTGAATCTGCGTCCACTGGCGGCCGATGGCGTCGACAGCGTCGATCAGGGTTCGATCCTAGTAAAGAGGCGTCTCAGCAAAGGGGCTTGTGCTTGTTAGGGCTACATTGGATTCAACCACCGACCTCACTTTCAGTCCACTCGCTGCGATCCAGATCAGGGTTGAGCGAATGCTGCCAACGCTTCGCGCATTCTTGCTGACGGTCAGCATCTGCAATGATCGTCAGGCTCAGCTTGGAAGAGACTTACGCTCTGCACTGCGGGACTTCACGGCGCTCGCGACGATCGTCCACCTGCATCCACCTTCAGTCTCGTGCTCTTCTGAGCCTCATTGGTTTCGTATTCACTGTACCTTGTCCCATGCTTTGCAATAGCTGCCTTCAGTTGCTCGTCTTCCTGCTTGGACCAAAGTCCCTTTCTAAACTCCCCGGCCATGGTGTTATGCCATCGTTTGCGACAGTCCTTGTTCGTCCGCCCAGGTAGTTTCTCTGCGATGTGGCACCAGTCTCGTCCTTCTGGCCCAGATGCTTGGTTTTCCATGGCAGTCAGATTAAGTACCATGACAGGGGTGGGGTAGAGGGGACTCACGTTGGGCCTCTACCTCCTTGCGTAACGTTTCATCCTCATCGGAGGTCCATTTCTTGGGTAGGCGAGCCATCATTTTTTGTTGCTTCTTCTTCTTCTTCTTGTTCTTCCTCTTGCTGGACCCAGTTTTAGCGTGATCTCCAGGACTTATAAACCAAGAGGATTAGGTCCGAGTAGCAACAATTGTCTTGGACGCTAGGGAATATAAGAAAGCGCATCAGAGAATACGGGACACCTAGGCGGACCATTCCAGTTGACGAAGCCCTCATCTTCCTGAAGGTTCCTCAGCCTCAGTCAGCCTTCGTGCTCTCCGAACACAGCTCGGCAGAGTTGCGTCCGCCATGTATTGGCCTGTTTGGAACCAAATCGTATCTGCAGGCTGCAGGTCTGGAATCGGGCACGTTCAAGCGCTAGGGATTGATTGGCCGCAAATGCTTGCCACGGATACATGGGGGTCTTCAACTCGGCAAGAGTTGCAGTTTCTAGCTCTTGTTAGTTTCACATTGATGCTGCGTTGATGCATGTCAGACGCAGCGAGAGAACGAACCAACACGAGGTGCCGGAACCGAGGCTGTAGCGAGCTGTGTCTAGCCGTTTAGCTTGGCTTCCTTCTGCCTGCTTTTTTTTTCCCTCACGGGCGTTCAATAGCTTCGGGTTCCTGCTTGGGTCTAGTATAGTAGTGGCTACATAGCTAGATACCACTACTACTACTACTACTACTACCACCATATTCTTCAGATATATCCCGTGCGTTGCCTGGCTTCATTCACAGCTTCTGTTCCGGGATCAGATGCCTCCTTCCTTTTGCCCCGAATCCTTGCCTGCAGGATGCACAATCCCAGTCATTCGTACTCTGCGTTGCCTGGGCATGAGGCGCCTCGACCCAGAGCAGTCTGAGCCTGAGACCAAGTCCGCAACTCTGCACATTTAGTCTTCCGACCCCAATAATTGCTTTTTAGCTTGTCGATCACTCACGCTGAACCTTCTTCTTGCTCGGGCCGTGCTCTATCTGATGTAAGATCCAAAGGAATGCGTCGCCGATCAACACCGTTATCCGCTCCTGGCGTGCTCCTAGCTTCCTTCTCAACTATGAAGGATTTCCACTTGACTCGAGTCCACGACAATCTCGATCAACCAGTCTGCACTTGGGTCTTGGAACGGGACGTGCTTTGGGGGCCGTGATTAGTGGTTTGTCGACGGACTGGGGTATCCGGTTTTCTTCAGGAAGTTCGACAATCACAATAATAATAATAATGGGATTGTCGCTGCAGTTTCCTGGGCTGGCTCCATTTAGCCCCAATCCCCATCCCATGTATATACTTGTGTTCCTGCGTTCTGTGCGACGAGACCTTCAAAACAGTGCCTTCTTTCAGTCCAGAGTAAAATAAAATCAGCCCTTGGCCAGGACACATTCAGTGAAACCGCTGAGTAGTATTGTAGAGCCTTGAAGATGCAACTCTGCCAGCAGAATGACGTTTAACTCCCATAAACATCCGTTAGTCGATCAGCCCGTCCTATACTAAGCTAGTAGAGACGCATCATACGGCCCCCAGCTAGTCAGATCCTTTTTGTTTACCCAGTCCAAAGTCCAGAGTCCAGAGTCCAGAGTCCAGAGTTTACTCACACCTACCGTCCTCCCTCCGTGCCTCATTCCTTCACCGTCTATCTGTCTCACTTCACTTCACTTACAAAACCCATGTCCGCGGACACCACAATCATTCCACCAACCAGACACAGTAAGCTTACAGCGAGTTATCCCTCGCTCCTCAAAGCTCGTTTATGCTTATCGTGGAGAGACCCTGAGCTCGTCTAGCGGCAGACCGCCCAGCCCAGCCCAGCCCGGCCCATCCCAGCCCCATCCCGTATCTTGTCTTGTCTTGTGAACCTTGCCCAACATGCGATCCTTGTGTCAGGCTTCGCATCCATGTAAGCATGGGTGAAAGGGGTTGGTCTTGAGGGCCCCATGTGGAGTCTCCGAGTCCATACTCTGGTCCCTGTTCCTTCTGGTGGCGATATGCAGGTTATCGCGTAATCTTCTGATCTTGGGCGAAGCGAAGCGCCTTGTCTTGGCCAGTCTTGTCTTGTCTTGTCGATGTGTTTTCGTCAAGCGGTATCGGAGTGGAGTGGAGTGGAGAGGGCGGAGAGAGAGGGATTTTTCTTGGATAGCATGGATTCGGCAGGCCTGGGCTGTGAAGAAATACGGGAGTAGTTGAGAACCAATGGTGAGGCGGAGAAAAGCGGGTGGTAGGCGGGTGGTGGGCAGGAATCACTAAGAATAGGAATTATAGGATTATTGGATACCTACGCATCTACAATTACTCCGAACATGAGGAATGCACGCCGCGAAGGATTTGCTGATCATGGGGACTTAGTTCCCGAATAATAATATGGCTACTTGTATTACTTCTTACTTAGCTCCAGACCAGCTTTGTTTCCGACATATGAGTCAGATTATCCTCAGCTAGTAACGAAAACTGTAAATCTGATTCCATAGATAAGTAATGTCAACAAGAGCGCGCATAGCATAACATTCTAGCATATTCTTCTCCCCCACTACAAGAACACCCCCCCGAGCAACGGCGACCCCGGCAAAACACATTCAATCAGCCCAACCTGGCTCCGGCAGTCGTAGATTTTCCGCAGCACAAGACCCGCGCGCCCAGTAATCTCCTTGAACTCCGCCGGGGTTCGCTCAATCCCGTTAATGAGAGCCATCATCGCCACGTCCCTCTGGTGGCTGTATCGCATGAAGTAGCCGTAGTTGGCGGGTAGCGGCTTCGGAGCGGATTCGACCTCTGCACAGCCCAGCGTGGTGTTCATCACGTTGTCGCAGATCAGGAGGCGCGAGTTCTCGCTCATGCTGCTCCGGACGGCGGAGAGGATTTCTACACAGTAGTCGTCGGACCAGTCGTGTCTGGGGCTATGTTAGCGGTGGGGAATAACATTCCAAGCGGAGGGTGGAACCTAGACATACAGAACGTAGCGGAGCCAGTAGATGTCTGCGCCCTTGACAGGATTCTCCTTGAAGAAATCATGGGGCATGAACGAGACGCGCCCTTCAGCGAGGGCTTTGGGGTTTTCCTTGGGCCACACGGTGGACTGGGCCTGTTTCAGGGCCGGGGCGCGATCCTGCACGACGAACGTGAGGTCAGGATACAGGCGCGAGAGCTGGATACTGAATCCGCCTGTAAAAGGAAGAGTTAGCTCTCGAAGGGTAGAAGAGAGAGAGAGAGAGAGAGAGGGTTTTTCCCGTTCTTACCAACGCCACCTCCAACATCCACAATCTTTGCTTTTCCAAGCGACTGCCAAGGGAAATCTGTTTACCCCTTAGTAAATTGCTGCTTCTGAGGTTATTCGGGATTGTTACCGTGAAGATGGGCACTGCCAAAGACCAGTCCACCGGCATACATAGCCAGACCGAAGTTTGCGTGCTCCGGACGAGGAACCAGATCGTCAGACTCCTTTCCTTGCACTATATCTGTCACTGTTGGGCCCCAGGGTCCCGGGTAGCCCCCGGCAGGATAGTCTTTCAACACTCCGGCAGGAACCTGCTCTTCGAACCACTCCCAGCGCGTCTGGGTGGTTTTCATTGTATCCTGGAATGCCGTCTTCCGCACATCGTAGGACGGGCCTTTCTCTGCGTCCAAAAGAGTCTTGGGAAGAAAGCTGGACGCACTGTAGATGTCTAGCGCGCTGCTAAGGGTTAGCCTGACTAGGATGCTGATATACTAGATGATGTTGATTGGGTATAGATACGTACAACATGACGATATACGCACGTAGCGGCTCATTATTTACCAGTGCCGACGTTATCGTGTTGTTGGCAAAGACATTCGGCTGGACTTCCTGAAAGAGATGGATGGAGCAGAGGCAACGCATCAGGCGACCTAAAGCAGAGTGTATCAGGTTCAAGCCCGCCAGATATATATATTGGAAGGGGTACTCACCCAGCTTGCGCTTCTCAATTCCCGTTGCAACGCCCAGTTCCTCGATGGTCGCTCGCTGGCTCTCCTTCTTAGCAATCAGATCGGGCACGCGTAGCTCGGCAACAATGTGCAGGGCACGAGCTTCGTTGTACTGCGATGAGACCTCGAGCAGTCGGGTAGACGGGTCGGACACTAGCTCTGTCAAAAGCCCAGCGGCTGAAAGCAGTGTTTTCTGGGCATTGAATAGGTCTGGCGGCGCAATGGTCGTCCCCAGCCTCGCTTCAGCAGTGTCTGTATTGTCGGTCGCCCATTGATCAATGATCACTCTGGCAGTGCGACTGATCAGGTCAGAAAGTTCCAGAAGACGCGCTGCGTCGGCAATGGTTCGTTCCGGGAGCATTTTGATTGCAGTGGTTGCTTTATCGGATCTTCTGGTGTTGGGTTGCTACGTCTAGAACAGCATCATCCACGCCTGCTAACATGTTTATATAAGAAATCTCATGCTAGACCACAGTTCTCGATCATGACTGCTGTCCGTCTAGGGTCCTCTCCCAGATGTTCACGGACCGGAGTAAAGTGAAGGTAGACCGCGGTAAGAAGCGTCCTGTAAGCTGGAGGACACCGATATCAGCAATTCCGATCACCCTTGGTGGGGAGTAATCATTCATCATTATGGACCATCATCATTTTATTACTGCCCCCCAGGGGAAAGCTGTGTACAGAAAGCAGTTCGTTATCGACCGTGGATGTTGTTCCTTACTAAGGAGAGGCCGCTAGTTAGCCTCGCAGGTCACGAGCCATGGCTCAGCCACAAGGTGGTCCCTCTTATGTCATAGACAGCCCTGCTCAGCCACGGCGTCAGCGGTTCGTGAAGTCAAGGCACCAGCAAACCACCTCAGTTAGTTCTCAGCTTCTCACGCTTCTCCCCACTGGCTCTTTTGACACTCCATCTCTCACATTTCCCCCCCCCCCCTCTTTACCCGCCTCAGAACACCCTTTTCACCCCATATTTGAGAGTTCCGCCGCTTCCGGATCAGCGAAGGTGCGAGATGAGTTTAAAGGGTTTCCAAAAGAGCATTGTCCGCGCCCCGCAAACGTTCAAGGCCAGGTTCAACATTGGCGAGCACACCAAGGATGCAGTCTACCTCGATGCGGAGCGCCGGTTCCAGGAGCTGGAGAAGGAAACTAAAAAACTCCACGATGAGTCAAAGAAGTACTTCGACGCCGTTAATGGTAGGTTTCCTTCAAACGCCACCGGCCTGCAACCCGGCTAATACCCCGCCTAGGCATGTTGGACCACCAGATCGAGTTCTCCAAAGCCATGACAGAGTTATACAAGCCCATTTCCGGGCGCGCCTCCGACCCCAGCACATACACGATCGAAGGAAACCCGGAAGGTATCCGGGCTTGCGAGGAATATGAAGCAATCGTGCAGGACTTGAAGGAGTCACTAGGGCCTGAGCTTGAGATGATTGATACTCGTGTCGTCAGCCCTGCACAGCAACTCCTGGAAGTTATCAAGGCGATTCGCAAGATTGCCGTGAAGCGAGATCATAAGAAGCTGGACTACGATCGCCATAACACCACCCTCAAGAAGCTTCAAGAAAAGAAGGACAAGTCGCTAAAGGATGAGAAGGCTCTTTATAAAGCTGAGGGTGATGTGGAACAGGCGACTTCAGAATACAACGGCTATAACGATCTGCTCAAGGAAGAGCTGCCTAAACTTTTCCAGCTCGAAGCGGAATTCATCCGGCCGCTCTTCCAGTCCTTTTACTATATGCAGCTGAACGTCTTCTACACGTTGCACGAGAAAATGCAAGACATAAACATTGGCTACTTCGACCTAACACGCGGTGTTGAGGAATCGTACGAGGAGAAACGCGGGGACGTCAAAGAGCGTGCAGAAGAACTCTCTATTGTCCACTACAAGACCACAGGTGGTCGCCGCCCAAACTCAAAGCTGAGTATTAAAGACAAATTAGCCAACGAGCACAAGGGCCGCTTTGGGGCACGTCCCGGAGACCCTGATGTTGTCGAGAACCCACCGCCTCCCTACTCCCCTGGCGCCAGTGGAAGCAGCCTTGCAGCAGCCGCCGCCAAAAAACCAGCACCACCACCCCCGAAGCCCAAACCCTCACGGTTCAGTGCACCTGCTGAGACGGTCACAGCATTGTACGATTACGAAGCACAGGCTCACGGTGACTTAAGCTTCTCTGCCGGCGAGGTCATCGAGATCACACATCGGACGGACAACCAAAATGAGTGGTGGTCCGGTCGTGTTGATGGACGAGAAGGACAGTTTCCAGGTAAGCCTCATGAATTTGGACCATTTAAACCTTTTACTAATGGTGTCTCACAGCGAACTATGTCCAACTGAATTAGTAATTAGGTTAAGAAATAATATACAGCGGTTCTAATTCTATCATTTGCTAATCTTATACTCTCTTTCGGAGTTGAAGTCTCACCCGGGAATTTCCCTACTCGCATAGAGCACTGTCGTTCGTTCGCTCCCGCGTCTACACTGCAGTGCCCACGTGGCGTTGACCTTGTTGTGTTACGTGTATATATATCTTGAGATTTTAGCAATTACACTACAAGCCTGCATACCCTGCGAGCAAACTGTTAGTTCGTGATGTTTCTACCGAAATCATATCAGGCAATTGTCTATCAAGAAACCTGCGCTTCAGCGGGCAATATCCGGGGAAGGCCTGATCACCCCTGCTGACACTTGTATTAATTCTACCATAGCCATTATCTCCGTTTCAAGGAGGAGGAAAAGTGAGTGAAATCATAATAATCAAGAGTTCGGTCGGATGTCCGGCCTGATAGTAATCCAAGCCCCACCAGAGCTCAGGCGATGATCTCATCTGGATACAATGCCCCAGGTCCCCATTCACTCTCAGTCAGAATCTCAATCTCCTTCCTTCCACTTCAGTTACAACACCCAAAATAACCATGGCTGCTCTCCAGGGCCTCCGTTCTACCTACCGACTGAACTCGGGGCACGAGATCCCCATCCTCGGATACGGTGTAAGCAATCAATCACAACAGAAGTCAATAAAAGCCCACTGACGGAATCGAGGTCTACCTAATGTAACACACTCTCTCTCAACCTACCGGTTTCTCCCAGGCTAATATTCGCCCAGTCCGGCATCCAAAACAGAACAGGTCACCCGAGAGGCACTGCGTCTAGGTTTCCGTCATGTACGTCTGCCCTTCCTCACAACACAATTGAGCTAACCAACCCACACGCAGGTAGATTCCGCAATCATGTATCGAAACGAAAAGGCCTGCGGGCGCGCAATAGCCAACTCTGGCATCGATCGATCCGAAATCTTCTTCACTACCAAGATCCCGCCGGAGTCAATGGGATATATCGCTACCAAGCGGGCTATTGAGTCGAGTCTGCGGACGGCGGAGCAGGAATACTTTGACTTGTGAGTCGACCGATTGTTTAAAACTACACCTAGGTAACCATGAATGACAATGTGTTTCAGGCTCCTCCTCCACGCACCATACGGCGGGAAAGAAGCCCGCCTCGGCTCCTGGAAGGCCCTCGTTGAAGCTCAGAAGGCCGGGAAGACGAGGTCCATCGGGGTCTCAAACTACGGTATCCACCACCTCGACGAACTGGAGGGGTACATCAAGTCTAGCGGCGACGGGAGCAAGATCGACGTCGGACAGTATGAGTTACACCCGTGGTTGGACCGGTCGGGAATCGTCGAGTGGCTTCAGCGGCGGAATATTGTTGTCGAGGCGTATTCGCCCTTGGCGCATGGAACGAGGATGAGAGAGCCGTTGTTGGCTTTTCTTGGGAAGAAGTATGGCAAGTCGCTGGCGCAGATCATGATTCGGTGGGGGCTGCAGAAGGTTAGTCCAGATATACATTTTTCCCCCCTTAATATCAATTCCTATCTGGGTCCGGATCTAATTGACTATTTCTAGGGCTTCGTACCCCTCCCAAAGTCGGTCACGCCAAGTCGCATCCAGGAGAACGCGGAGGTGTTTGATTTCGAGCTTTCCGAGGAGGATATGAAGAGCTTGCATACGGGAGAATATTCGCCTACGGACTGGGATCCTACTCAGGATTATGATTAAATATATAATGGGTATTGTTGAGGAAGGACTTTCTACTTCCAGCATCTCGCTTTCTCCAGCTTCGAATCCCTCGACAACTGCCTCTCAGCTGCATTTATTCTATCAATATTGAATTCCCAAAGCAGTCAATATAAGAAGACTAGTTGCCTATAATAATCAGCCAGGTTTCGCTCTACACGTCCTATCAAAAGTCGACAATCTCAACAGCCAGCCCAGTGCCCACCCTCGTCATCCTAGCCTCATGGCTCTCTGCAGCTCCCAGACACATCACACAAAATACACGCAGCTCCACCAGACGAATCTCCCAGAAGTTGATATCCTTCTCATCCAGTCTATCTACTGTTGGCGGCATGGTCTGGGCCCTGGACGCCACACAGCTCCACATACTCACTCCAGCCGTAGCCGCCATCGATGCCTTTCTAGATACTATTCGCGCCTCAAGCCAGAAGCACCGATTGAAATCCACGCTTTCGCAGATGAAGGTGGCCATGTGACCATGCAGCAGCAGTGCACCCTTCATCAAACCTACCAATAACAGGGTTGATCCTTGATAGCTGTCCCGGGATGCCATCGGCAATCTTATCCGCTAATGCGATGATCTTAGCGGTTCCAAATAATCGTATTGTGAAGTTTCTCGCGCGTTCTTAACAAACCTGTCGCAAAGCCTTCTGCAGCCAGGAATTGAACGGGCATGCTTGTATTACCAGACAGATATCATAGTGCCGTGGAGATATACCCCCAAGCATGCCAAAGAAGGCGCAGAAATTAGTTGGAAAGACGTGCGAACTGTTGACACTACTGGCAGTGGGGCATGTTGGACATCTCTCTGTTTCCGGGGGAGAATATGCTGATGCAGTCATGTCATGTTTCTGAGAAACGCAGTTGACTGTTAGATGCAGTTGGTGGCGCGAGAAGAGAACAACAGTAGTTAAATCAACCCCCGCGCTGCTTAGCAATCGGTCGTTATTTTCCATCTTCAACCCCACCAACCACCACGAGGTTGCATCGGCAATACACTTCACTCGCACCTGCATCCTGGACAGAAACCTCCTGAGTTACATAGCTAAAATACCTCTCCCAAGTTCTCAACCCTGTCTCCGTCAGCGACCATGAAGTTAATCCTTTCCACCTCGTGCGTGATGCTACCCCACTATCCCTCGACCAACGCTCAAGACCAACAGAGCACAACCAGACATCAGGGGCACTAACAGAGATCCCTACCAGGAATATAATGACCGCGGGCGGTCCCTCCGTCATCCGCCAACCAACAACCTTCAAGTCCAACGTGGAACTCATCAATTCCCTCCGAGCGAACTTCCAAGCCGCGCAACAATCCACCCCTCCAGAAGCCCCCACAACCACCAGCAACGGACGCTACGCCTCATGGACGAGCAAAAAAGACGACGCACTCTACGTCCCCGCCGTAGACTTCTCGCAGCGCGGCCTCGCCGAAGAACGATCCCAATACGATATCACTGTGAAACTATTCTACCTCCCCGGCATCCCTGTCTCGCGACGATGCACGCACACAAAGCAGGCTATCGATCTCGTTCTGAAGGAGTTACACGTTGACTCGATTGATCTGCTGATCGTTTCGTTCCCTGGGATTCTCTTCGATGCGGAAGATGATAGCGAGGAGGAAGTTAGCTCTGTTGATGACGGGAGCGAGGAACAGTCTGATGACTTTGACAGTTTAGTTCAGACGTGGAAGAGTCTAGAGTGTCTCTACGACCAGGGGAAGATCTCGCAGCTGGGCGTTGCGGAGTTTGGGAGTGAGCGGCTGGCTAGGTTCCTTGAGCATACTCGGGTCAAGCCGTCTGTGGATCAGATCAATCTGAAGGATTGCTGCGTTGTGCCGAAGAGTCTGATTCTGTATGCGAAGCAGGAGAAGATTGACTTGCTGACGCATAATGATTGCAATGATATCTTGCCTGTTGGGACGACGAGGGAGTTGCTAGGTCCTGGCGAGCGGGGGGCGGGGATTCTAGCTTCGAGTGCGGATGCGCAAGATGGTGTGCAGGGAGATATTGAGACGCAGTGGGTAGTAAAGTATACGGCTGTGGTTAAGGATCGGGGCGTTGTTGAGAATAAGGGTTATTTTGCGCTTGCGGATGTGGGGAGCTGTGTTAAGCCTTGAAGTTCGTCTGCCATTTCTGTCTACGATTTGTTTCTAGGTTCGCATGTAGAAGCGTGGCGTTTGTTGTTTAGAATGCAGTTAACCTCTACCCAATCATGCTCCTCTTCCTCCCTCTCATCCGTACATCCTCCAACCTCTTCAACGCCGAGACAGCCCCCTTATAACTCTCCCTATACCCAACGAGAACCTCCTTGAAGAACCGCTCCGTCCGAGGATGCGAACTCCCAAACGCCCTTTCAAGCACATACAAATCCACCGCCCGATCCTCATCCTGCGAGCTCTGCCCCGCCAGTCCAAAATCAATCATCACAACCTCCCCTTCCAGAGACGGTGACTCCTCTCCCTCCTCTTCCCTTATCGACCCCTCCATCGGCTTCAACATAAGATTACTCGTCGTCAAATCCCCATGTATAACACCAGCCTTATGCAACCCCCCAACCGCACCTCCAATCCTCCTCATAAGCCCCCGAACCTTCCCCTCCTCCCCCTCACCTATCTCAATTCCCATCCTTTCCAACCCCTTGATATGCCGTTCCCACCGGTCCAAAGCCTCCCTAACGACACCGCCCTCAACCCACTCCATAACCAACCAACTCCCGCCGGACCCCTCCCAGTCCATCCCCAGTAGTGCAGGGACACTCACGCCCTCTTTAACCAGTTTCTGGAGACATCGCGCCTCCTGCAGGATCCGGGCGCGGGTGAGGCGTCGGTCGAGGATCGGGTGGCGGTAGGGTTTTGAGGGGCGGATTTTTAGCGCGACGGGGGTTGTGGGGGAGAGGAAGGTGGTTTTGTAGAGGTGGGCTTCGGCGCCTTGGTATATGGGTGTTATTTGGGTTGTTGTTGGTGTCGTTGTTGTTTCGGAGGGGTCGGCGGTGGTGGTGGTAGTGAGGATGTTGGCGAATGGTGGGGGTCGGTTGCTATTGTCTGCCATTGTGGGTGGATTTGAGCGCTTCGTTTGGCTGAGATAGGTTGTATTTAGATATTGTAAGGCATGGAGGAGGGAGTGATTTGTTGATTGAAGGTGTTTGGTTTGGGCTGGGTTGGAGGCGTGATGGTGGATTGAAAATAAAGGGAAGAAATGCAGGGAGGGGAAGATGCTGCTAAGATAAATTTGTGGTGGGGAACTTTCAAGCTATCAGATATAAATCGTAGTCTGAATCACAGCCTATATATAATTATACGTTCTTCTACAATCATCAAAAAAATCCTTGATAGAAATCTTAATATTCAATACTAATTCCTCCAAATCTAACCACCATGAATCATACCCATCAATCGTACAATCCAACGCTAAACGCCTATAATGCTCTTCTTAACAAATCATCTATACCTTTCTCTTCTTACTCTTACTATGAACATCGTTCCACGCATCTTCGAAGGTAGTCTTCCTTGCTCCGATCTGGCCTTCGTAGAAGTTCATCTTGCGCACCACCTCCATCGCACCCGTACCAAGCGACACCGTCTTGCCCATGATGATACATTCCGAGACACCCTCAATGAGATCAGTCCGGCCGGCTCCACCGGCATCAAACAGGTGGTCCGCGGTTTTCTCGAAAGAGGCCAGTTGCAGAACGGAATCACGCATCTTTGCAAGGCCGAATCGCGTGATACCCAGTACCTCGCCCTTGTATGTCATGACATCGGCGAGTAGCTGCATGTGACGCGGGTCAATAGCCATGTCCTTCATCACTTCGCTAATTTCTTGGATGATGGTTGACCGGGCTGCTTCGATTCCTAGCACGTCACGCACCTCCATCACGTTGTTGGAGGAGGTGTGAAGGCCGTCGATGCCGACGGTGTTCATGCACTGCCGCAGTCCATAGCCTTCGACCAGGAGTGTATTTTTTTCGGATTTATCGTCGGTACGGATAATCGCACGGTTTGCTTGCGGGTGGCCGAGGACTTGAATGTCCGGCAGCAGGCGTTTGAGAGCCTTCAAGCGGAGGAAAGAATCCGAACTGGTCGCGGCAATCTCAGTCTTTGACAGTTTTTCCTTGCTAGCGGGGTCCAAATCAATCCCAATGTGGATGTGGGACCGTGTTGACCTCAACTTCAAGTCTCCTCCCTTAAAACGCCGGTTGCTCTCGATAGCACGACGGATTTTCGGCACCGACAGATCAAGTTCCAAGGCGCTAATTGTGTCCCAGTTGATCTTGACGGTCAAGTACGCCTCTTTCCCGGTCCAGGTTTCCCGGACGTAATGGATAATATCGCGCAAGAATGTCTTTTCAATCCGTCCCTTGGCCATTCGAGCGGCGACGATGTTGCGTTTTTCAACCAGTTCGCAGGCAATAACCGGAGTACTGATCTCCTTGGAGGCGTTGATAATTTCCTTGATACGGGGAACACCCTGCGTGATACTCATACCAGCGACACCAGCAAAATGGAAAGTCTTCAATGTCATCTGGGTACCCGGCTCTCCAATGGACTGCGCACCGACAGCGCCAACGGCATGTCCTGGTTCGACCTGAGCTCTCTTATACTTCGTCAAACACTCAATGATAAAAGCCCGAAGCGTCCTGTTGGTCAGCTTGCCTGTGTGGTTCAAGCCCTTCATGGTCCTCTCATCGGATGGGTCGCTATCGCCTCCTCGAGAGATTAACTTCTCCGCTTTAGTTGCGACATACTGCTGGATCGACTCCAGGAAGTCGCGAGCGCTCTCAAACTGATCAATGCCGTAGTCGCTACGATCCATGTAGCCGAGCTCAAGACCCATCAGGTCTTTCCGCACTAACTTAGCGCGCTCTTTTGAGAGCATCTCCTCGCACACATCCATAATCTCAGCAGGGGACAGACTGCATTCGTCGTTCCTGTACGTTGTAGACTCTGCGTGGATGAAGGTTCGGTCGAAGTGGACTGGCTTGGCTTTGCCTTCCATATCCACAGGATCCAACTTGTCGTCACCGTACTGGAATTGGACAATGCCCTGGGACGAGTTTCGCACAGTGTCATCGTATCCAGTGGAAAGATCTTCCAGCGATTTCATCAGACGACGGGACATGTAACCTGTCTCGGCAGTTTTGACGGCAGTATCAACCAGACCTTCACGACCGGACATGGCGTGGAAGATGAATTCGTAGGGAAGAAGACCGGAGAAGAAACTATTCCGAACGAAACCCTTTGATGGAGGCTGCCGGGCGTTCTTCGGAAAGTGAGGCAGAGTTCGGTCCTGGAAACCATCCTGCACACGCTGACCGCCGATAATCTGTTGACCCACGAGAGCAACCATCTGAGACACGTTGATACTAGAACCTTTCGATCCAGAGGTAGCCATGATCAGTGGGGAGTTGTATTTGCTCAGCTGGGCAATACACTCATCACCAGCCTGCTGACGGACCTTACTCAGGATTCCAGACAGCTGATTTTCCATGGTCTGCAGTTCGTCACATCCAGGATACTTCTCCAGCGTTCCAGCTTTGTACTGGGCGATAACCTCGTCACACTGTGTATATGCCGCTTCGACCAGGTCGTTCTTCGAGCGCACCAGTTTCTCGCTGGGATATACATCCGTGATTCCGATAGAAAATCCAATGTTCGTGAACCAACGAGCTGATAGTTTCGACAGACGGTTCATTCCTTCAGCCGCAGCAGCCGGGCCAAAATCTCGAAGCATAATATAGAACACATTGTCCTTCTTTCCAGAACCGACTGTAGACTTGTCCATCACTCCACACATGACCTCCGAGTTCCGAACGACAAGCCAGCCATCGTTAGGGTCCAGATCCTTTGGTCGATCCTTTGCCTGCTTGAATTCTCTACACGCAGCGTCTAAATTAACCAAAACTGGGTCATCCTTATTGGGTCGCATCAAAATATTAAAGACCTGCTTTCCAGTCCAAAGCATCTGTGGTTTGAGTACCGCAGGCGGAGGGAGATCGAAACGAGTTTCCGGGCCCAGCATATACAGACATATCTGAGTGAAGGAACGTCGATCAAAGAAGTTATCCTTGCTGCTGAGCAGATAGGCAGCACTGATGAAATCTTGAATGGCAGCAATGATCGGCTCTCCGTTTTTCGGTGTCGCCAAGTTATTCTTCACACCCATCAACTCCATTGCTTCGGCTCTTGCCTCCTCGGTCTGAGGCACATGAAGGTTCATTTCGTCTCCATCAAAATCGGCATTGTACGGATTGCATACACATTCGTTCAGTCGGAAGGTCCGGTGTGGGCGAACTTTGGCAAAGTGGGAAAGGATACTGAGCTTGTGGAGAGAGGGCTGGCGGTTGAACAGGACAATATCACCATCTTCGATATGACGCTCAACGATATCCCCTTCCTGCAGCTGGTCGGCAATAAACTTGAGATTGCCGTACTTGAGCATAGTCTTAAGCGGGTTGTCTTTTTTGATGATATAGTTGGCGCCCGGCCATTTCTTCGTTCCATTCCGAACCCTTTGCTTTAGCTTGTCCTTGTTGTATCTGTTAACAACCTCGGGATATGTCATGTTCTTCGCGACTAGCTCTGGGACGGCAACCTCATCAACTCGTAGGTTAGGATCAGGCGAAATGACAGTCCGACCGGAAAAGTCAACACGCTTGCCGGAAAGATTGCCACGGAATCGACCCTGCTTTCCCTTTAAACGCTGCACGAAACCTCGAATAGGCTTTCCAAGGTCCGCCTTGTTGAGGCCTGGAACATCACTGTTAATGTAGACAGCGATTTGTAGCTGCATATAGTCCCAACACTCCATAATAGTCTGTACTGGCGCTCCTTTCAGCAAAGCGTTTTTCAGGTTGATGTTACTCTGCACAATATCTCCCAACTTGGCCGTCAAATCATCCTCCGTGGACGAAGCATCTTGACCCACGGAGGGCCGGATACACACTGGCGGCGCAGGGATGAACTGCCAAAGGAACATCTCCGGTCTCGCTTCCTTAGGATCCAGTCCCAGCAGCTCACAATCGCTGTCCGAAATGCGCTTAAACAGGTTCAAGACCCGCAGCGCATTCAAATCATCCTGGGCTTTTTTATAATGTTTCTCAACCTCGCCATTCGCCCCCCTAGCTTCTTCAAGCGACCTATCGAAAACAATCTTGCTAGGCGGCGGGATCTTTTTCATCGATGTTGAGGTATTGAAGGCACGGAACTTGTCATGGGTAATCTTAAGAGAGCTGGTGCCTGTCTTCTTAACCACCCCATTGACAGTACCACAGAATTCGCAGAAGCGGGTTTTGCGGCAACGGTCGTTTACTCGTTTGGCGATCTGCAGCCGACGCAGATTATCCAGTCGTGGGCGGCGCATCTCACGAAGAAAGGCACGGCGCTCTGCCTCGGGGAGCAGAACGTGCGAGCACTCCTTGCAAATCCCTTGGAGGATACCAATCACTCGCTTGAAATAGCCCACATGAAACGCAGGCAATACAAGCCTCACGTGGCCGAAATGGCCGTTGCAAACTTGCAGTGAGCCGCCGCATGTCTGGCAGCTCGACGATTTGTTTGAAATCCCCATGCGCCCGTCGAGAGGACCATGAGGAACCACAGCACGGTCATTTTCGATATTGTAAAATTTTCGGTCGGATACTTCCACCACACCCTGGCTAACAATGTCATCGTTGGATCTGCGGAGAAGCAGGATCCGTTAGTTATCCTGTTGCTGACTCTGCGCCGGCAAAACTCCCAACTTACAGCACACCAAATTTCAGCTCCTTAATCACTTTGGGAGCACGGTCGATGACCTGGGCCTTGCCCAGGTCGGCCTGCACACCTTCCAGAGGCTGCATTGCGCTGTCAAGGAATGACCATGGCAGGGCGGGAATGAGTCAACGGGGTCGGAGATCGGAGGCGCGAAGGCTCGGAGCAAGTTCGCTTCAGAGATAAACCAATCGGTGGCAACACGATGGCCTAGATACTTTGATGGGGAGGTAGTGCCGTCAAGAAGCCTTGGAAGCAACCTGAGAAAGTCGCGAAGGTGGGAGAGGAGAGACTGCAAGTGCAGGTTGACGGCGGGGTTGGCGACGAAACTTTTTTTCGCGGCTGGAAGAGCTCCCCTCATTTCATCCAATCAGCGCCAGCCCATCTATACCAGATCTCCCCCGGTTTAGACAAGACAGATCTATTGTTAAATCAAAATACAGTATATGTACATATCTGAAGACTCAATATAATATACACGGTCCGGCCGAACTCGCTACTTCGCCAGGAATGCTTGGAACGCCTTATGCTCAATCACCACATTTCCCACAGCTCGGAGCCTCTTTCGTCCCTCTTTCTGTTTCTCTAGCAGCTTCCTCCGTCGGCTAACATCACTAGCATGAAGTTTCGCCAGCACATCTTTCCGGTACGGCTTGACGGTTTCACGCGCCACAACTTTGCGGCCGACCACAGCCTGTATGATAACTTCGAACAGCTGTCGGTCGACATGTTCTTTGAACTTAGTCACCCACTGCCTCCCTAGTCTGTCTGCCTGGCTGTAATGCACGAGTCGAGCAACCGCATCCACTGGGGCTTTATTGACGAGGAGTTGCAGCTTGACAATATTACCGGGTTTCCAGGCGGACTCCTCGTAATCCAGCGACGCGTATCCTTTGGTCCCACCCTTCAGCTTGCCAAAGAAGTCGTCGACCAGTTGTGCCATGGGAAGCTCGTACTTGAGGATTACTTGGGTGGAGGTGAAATACTCCAGGCTCTTCTGCTCTCCTCGGTTCGCTTCACACAGTTCGATTACTTTTCCGAGATATTCATCCGGGAAGGTCAAGGTGGCCAGCACGTACGGCTCCTGCAGTTCCGCGACCTTCATGCGCACGTCGTCCTCATCAGGGAAGCGAGCAGGACTGGTAATAATTTCTTCCCTCCCATCCCTCCAGAAAACCTTAACCGGAACTGACGGCGGGGTAATGATAATGCTGGCACCGTGCTCCTGACGAAGGCGATCCTCAAATACCGAGCAGTGCAGAGTCCCCAGAAATCCTAGTCTAAACCCCGCCCCAAGAGCCTCAGAAGACTCCTTCTGCACGGTGATACTTCGGTCGTTCAGAACAAGCTGGTTGATGCTATCCTCCAAATGTTCAAAATGGTCTGCATCCACGGGATACGCAGCTACAAAGACCATTGCCTTAGGCTCCTCGAATCCAGGCAGCGGCTCCACGAGCTTTTCGGATCCAACCGTTGTGAAGGTATCGCCAATTTTGGCTTCTTTGCTTCGTTTCATACCCGGGTTGAAGTAAATGTATCCGACTTGACCTGCGCGAAGGACCGTCTGTGGAGTTTCGGTCGGGTATTGGATACCAACTTCTCCCACGAAATACTTAATACCTGTCACGAACGACACGACTTGCTGGCCGGGCCGGAGTTCGCCGTCGAATACACGGACCAGGCATATCACGCCCTTGTAGGAATCGTACCAGGAGTCAACGAGCAGCATGCGCAGGGGTTTCTTAGAGTCGCCGATCGGGCTATTCTATTGTCAGCATACCACGCAAAATTTGAGCAGGAAACCAAGATTACTTACGCCGGAATCTTCTCCACCACTGTAGGGAGCAATTGTTCGACATTCAGTCCCGTTTTGGCTGAGACCAGTACAGCATCTTCCGTATCAAGTTCGAAGGACTGCTGCAGCTGTTCAAGAGCCCGTTCCGGTTCAGCCGATGGTAGATCTATTTTGTTGATGACGGGGATCAACTCCAGCCCTTGGGAAAAGGCAAGATAAAAGTTCGCAACAGTCTGAGCCTGGATGCCTTGACTGGCGTCCACCAAAAGCAGCGCCCCTCCGCAACTTGCGTAACTCCGCGACACTTCCGCGCGAAAATCGACGTGGCCCGGGGTGTCAACAAGATGCAGTAGATAGTCCTCCCCTTTATGGTTGTATATCATAGTACATGTCTGTGCCTTGACTGTAATTCCTCGTTCCCGTTCAACGTCGAGTTTGTCCAGAACCTGCTTGTTCATCCCCGGTTGAATTGTGCCAGTAAGCTCCAGGAGTCGGTCGGAGAGCGTGCTCTTGCCATGGTCGACGTGCGCGACAATACAGAAGTTGCGGTATCGCTCAATTGGAATAGCGGATATCCTGGTTTCAAGATCGGTTACATAAACTTTCGAAGGGCCCCTTGAGGCTTTGTAAGAGGTGGTGGTGGTGAAAAAACGAGTTGTGGAGGGTCGGGGCGCCTTAAGAAGGCTGGACGCAGGCCA
Organism: Aspergillus asperescens; assembly: GCA_027569075.1. Taxonomy (NCBI): domain Eukaryota; kingdom Fungi; phylum Ascomycota; class Eurotiomycetes; order Eurotiales; family Aspergillaceae; genus Aspergillus; species Aspergillus asperescens. The sequence goes on along the minus strand of JAPDEH010000030.1, from coordinate 65,190 downwards.
TTTCGGAGCCGCGCTCAGCCATCTGGCTAACTGCAGGCATCCTCGCATTTGGAGTGCAGCAATAGCACGAGAAGGACGACTTGCTGGACAGGGAGTCAGATGAGTGCGTGATTGACATTCGACACCGGAGATCGATCGGCAAAAAAGTTAACTGCGGAGAAACGAGTTGGTGGGCGGTCGACCAAATTGCTGCGGTGACTATCGGGAGTAAACAAAGCTTCGACTTTTTTTCCACCCAAGCAACCCTTCAGCAAGAGCAAGAACCGTCTCGATTATCGCCACAGTCTACAGGACGCATATTCGATCACCATGCCAACGTCAAAGGACAAGTCCAAGGTCCACAAGCTTTCCTTGAAAGGTCAGCGGTCTTGTATCCCCACATATTCAAACGCTCATCCAAGACAGGGTCGTCAAAATCGGTGGCAGAATTCGTGAGTACGTCGGTGACATTGCAGGAATGGATACTAATCCATTTAGTTTGAGTACTCTATCAACTCGATCCTGTAAGCCTACATTGCGCAAACCTCCAAGGATCAAATGTTAACCTCCGATTCAAGGTTCCAGCGCGGGGTGTATCCTCCAGAAGACTTCACAACGTAAGCCACATTTCTGCTCATGTTTCTGTTATTATTGACCTCTCCTGACTAACTCTCTCAGTGTGAAGAAGTATGGCTTAAACATGCTCGGTTAGTCGGCCATCCTCCTCGCAGCGACACCTATTAACAAACTCAGTTACCGCCGATGACCAGGTGAAAGCGTATATCAAGAAGATCATGTCTCAATTGAATAAATGGATGATGGGCGGCAAGATTTCCAAGCTTGTGATTGTGATCACCGACAAGGAAACTGGGGAGCATATGGAACGATGGCGGTTCGATGTGGAAATATTTGGCAAGAAGTCCAAGAGTCAATCAACCCACAAGTTAGGCGATAAGGAGAACGATACACCTGGGTATGTCCGCTCCAGATATGACAATGTTATGCACGCACTGATTTTACTTATTTCCAGGGACGCCAATCCTCAGGCCGCGGAAGTCGAGAAAACGGAAAAGCAAATCCAAGAGGAAATACAGGCTATATTCCGACAGATCACCGCCTCCGTTACATTCCTTCCGGTCTTGGATGGAGACTGCACATTCAACGTCCTGGTTTATGCGGACGCAGATTCGGATGTGCCCGTTGAATGGGGCGACAGTGATGCCAAAGATATCAAGAATGCCGAGAAGGTACAGCTCAGGAGCTTCAGCACTAATAACCACCGGGTAGAGACGATGGTCAGCTACCGTCTTGCTGATTGAATTGGGAATGTTATTCAGGTCAGGCGTTCAGTCGGAGTCTCCTTGCGATTGTCTCCTACATTATTTTCGGGTATACGACAGATTATCTACGTCGCATTCATAATGATTAGCAAGCATATATATCATGATCATCACGTCCTAAACCATAGCAACTCCATCATCCTCGGAAACCACTCAGTCCCACCGCTTCCCCCGTCCCATTGAACCAACTCCTCAACCACAGGTTCCAATCCAACACCAACCCATAACCTCCTCTCCATCCCATCAACCCATCCCCGTTTCACCCTCTTCCCCTTCAACACCGTTCCAACTCCATACCTATCCTCCCTCCACAGCCCAATCCCTCTTTTCTCCTCTCCCTCCATCAACTCTCTCAGCGGCGTCACCTCCTCCGGCGGATTTATACCGACAACGCTTCCTCTACCCGGATCAGCCATCCCAACAGCCGGGAAATGATACTCCATAAACCGACTCCGCTTAAACTCGTGCGTCACCACAGTTACTCGCTCTGGATATATACCCGTGCGCAGCCGGAAGTGAAGAATAGAGAATAGCACATTCTGGTAGGAATCAGCCGCATGTGTTTCGGCCGCCGCCCTGGTTAAATCTATACGAGATGCGTAGCCAAAGAAGCTGTTGTCTTTCGCAAGGTTCTACCCATTCATCAGCCCGTGTCTAGACATGCTGTCCACCTCCTAGACTTCCAGATAAGCCTACCAAATACGATTCCCCCTCTGTAAGCTCTGTAGCGGGCCGTTTTGTCGCACCCCTATATATCCGGCATCCGCCTAAGTTAGCAGTAGCACCTTGTTTATACCTACACCCACAGCCCCAGAGACTCATTCACATACCCAGAAAACACAAGCAGCCCGTCCTTATCTTCTGCTAAGAGCCGGATCCCCGCCTTGACATGTTCTGTGAATGTCGGTGTTTCCCCGTGTTGGAAGGGCTCGATTAGCCTACGGCGGGATTGGACTTAGTACCGCTCGGTCTTAGGTTGTTCCTTTCTAGATTCTCTTACCATTCTTCCTCGTCGAGGCCCTTGTTCGGCCCACCAAGGTAGATTGCGTGGCAGCAGACGATGATTAGGTGGGTTGGCATATCTTAGAGAATGAGGTGCTGGGGAATTATTTGATAACTGGTGCGCGCCGCACAACTCTGCTTCAAAGTTCATATCTCCAGCCCCACCATCAACGATCATCTTGAGCCCCTCCACTCCACCCACACCTCTGTAGTCTAAATGGACGGCAATGTCGGATGAGAAGTATGTTCGAGTCTTACGTAGTTGGCTTACTTACTCTTTCTTACTCTGTGCAATAAGCAAATGCGAGTTAGGTTGACTACGAGATAAGAAGCTCGAGGAATACTTATAACTCATGCCAAAGTGAAGACAATTCAATTCCAGCATAACACCCCTACCATCCTATAATGTACAACAATGCTCGCTCTGTCCAGATATACGACCGAAACCCAATGCTAGAAACAGAAACAGAAACCGAATGCCGAATGCCGGATGGCCCGCTGTAATGTAAATGAGCACGCACGGCGCCACCCACAGATATCCATCCCTAACTCCACAGAGGAAATCACTATGCGTGTATGGTATGCAGGTGAAACAAAGCAAAGCAAAGCCCAATGCTAGAAGAAATGGTTGTTGGAGGAAGGAAAGATAGGAAAAATGAGTATGACGATAAATGTAAAGGTTAAGATCAAGTCACAACGCCGGAACACCGTCGGGGTTGTTCAAGTCGAGGAACTGTAATATGTAGTGTGTAGAATGCGAAACTTATGCAAGGGGTATAAGCACAGGGAAGTAATGAAACGATGCGTTTGGGTATCAGGCTTCGTCTCGAGAATACAATTTTAGAGAGGGTCATGGCGGAATGTACAGTCCTCGCCCTTAAGACACCTCCCTTCAGCCCAGTATCGACATGGGACCGATCCGGCTTTGGGCTGATTAATAGTTAGTATAAACCCTAGCAGCCAACTTGAGTCAAAAACATACATGTTTCTTATTCGGAGTGTTCATTCTGTTCCGCTTCCATCTATCGTCGCCATCATAACCGCCTTGTTCGCGCATGCGTTTACGCTCTGGATCCTCGTAGTGGCCCGATGCTTGGGGTTGAGGGGTGCCGCCGCCCGTTTGCTGATTTTGATTCTGGTTGCCAAACTGAGAGATGATCGCAGCAAGATACGGTGGTACGGCTGCTTGTTGAGCCTGGGCCTGAGGTTGTGGCTGCGGTTGCTGTTGCGGTTGCGGCTGCGGCTGCGGCTGCGGTTGTGATTGTGATTGCGGCGGTTGTTGTTGGCCATAAATCATAGCCAACAGCCGTTGATCAACCGCAGGAGGTTGGGGTATCTGAGGGACTTGAGGGACTTGCGGTGGCTGCGGCTGCGGTTGTTGCTGGCGGAGCATGTTGATCGTTTGTTCCAGATTAAATGCGGGGGTTTGAGTTGGTTGAGGAGCTTGAGGTGGCGGTGTCGACTGTTGCTGCGGGCCTGGACTCTGGATGGACTTGAGCAAGTTGAAGACGAATTGGTTATTATTTTGTGTACTCGGTTGGTTCTGCGGCGCGGTCGGCTGAGGCTTGATCATTGAATAGTACCGTTCTTGCCGAGCCTGTATTCACCGTCAGTACATACTTTTATCAAATAAAAATAAGCTAATTACCTTGACATAGTCTGGCAGCTCTCCGAATGCAAGAACTTCTGGTACCGTTTCGTCGGCATCTGGTGGGGGTGGCTCCTTAGCAGATGGCGGTATGTCCGCAGGTGAAGTATGGAAAACCATGAGCGTTGTGGCTTCCCGGTGTTCCTGAGCCTTCGCCTCGGGACTCGTAGGCTGCTGTGTACCGCAACGTTTGATATGATTCCTCGCACGGTCCTCAGGCGGTATATCGCCGTCATCGATTTCTATGCCAGTTAGATTAGGGATAACAATACCAGATCCCCATGGGTGCTTACCAGAGGGAACATAGTACTCGAAGAGTTGCTCCTCCCGCATACCACCGTCATCATCCTCTTCGAGCTCATCAAGATTTTGATGGAGTTTAAGCACACTTCCTTCGCCTTTCACATCGCCCACTTGTCGAGAACGGTCACCTGGCCCAATCTCCTCATCCGGATCATGAGTGAAGTAGCGAATATCAGTAAGAGACTCATCAGATTTCCAAGTAACGCGCAATTTTCTTCGCGCCTCTTTACGGAGTCTCTTATTCCGCTCATCTTCTGTCTCGGGTGTTTTGCTTTCCGAAGATTCCTGCGGTGAAGGTTCCTTCTGCTTGTTAAGGTCTGCCATTATATCACCAAAAGAAAACGCTGGCCGCGGAGCAGCTGACAGGGTATCTTTCTTTTCGGCGGAGGTACTGCCACGGAATCAGTACACAGTGCAATACAATCTCTCCTAGCAACACCGGTCTACTTACCTGGTCTTGGCGGCTGCAGCAGCTGCGGCTCTCTCCGCATTCGATGTTCCCGGTTTCTTGGAGGCCGAAGTCAAACTTCCGAAAATATTCGTCGGTTTTGGTGCGACAATGTTTGCCTTCGGGCGCGGGCCATTAGAAGCAGCAGTTCCTGGGGGCTTGTTCTCTTGTCCAGCCTCTTGCGTGCGTTTGACGGCACCATTAGTGGAGAGGCCACCGGACTTCGGGCCTGGTTTGATATTGGACGTAACTACTACTTTCTTTGTAGCTGGCTGCCCATTGACCTCTCCATCCCGTAGCCGTTTAATTCCAGAAGTATCTCTACGCGTACCATCTACAGCTGTAGCATCAGACACCACGTGCTTCGTAGGCGAGCCTTCTTTCGACCCTGGCTTCCCGTTCCCTTGTTTTCGCTTGGTTGATGCAGCAGCATTGTCAAGTATACTCTGCGCAAGAGCCTTCACTTCTGGACTGCCCTTTTTTACGAACCTCGGGAGCAGTTTCGCCACGTTTGTTTTTTGAAGGACATCTTCATCCACAGTAACGAACCGAGCAAGCAACTTCCAGCAATGGTCAGCTAATAGTCACAAATATAGGTAATGAAGGGATCTGAATATTCACCTTCAGAATGTTGAGAGTCAATGTACCATCAATATCTGAGGCTTGATGCCGATCCAGGAGAAACGAGTACATTGCTGCCACCGCCATCGGGTGTTCACCCAGTCTAAAATTCGGTCAGCTTCTCAAGCTCAGTTCAAAATATTACCGAGGATGTTTAAAGGGGATAGAATCTAGAAGCCCGGGTGAATATCTTTTACTCTGCTGGTGCCTTTGCCAGTTCTATGTGGCATTCACCGCTGCTGTTCTTGAGGAAAAGCATAGAAGAGATATCTTATCTCATTCTTTGCCGTCCTCTTCAGAAGAAGCTAGCTGGAGGCAGTTGTCACCAGGTGCAGAGTTCAAAGTTCACCCTTGTTCTATAAAGATTCTTTAAGACACGTTGGCAACCATATTAGGGAGATTACATGAGAGATTCTCTCAATTCGTTTCTGACTTCTATGGCCGTGGCGACAATATGCCAGGTATGCAAAACCAAGGAAAAGGAAGAGGACATACTTTTCAACGATAATAGGGTGGCCTTTCTCAAGAGTGGTACTCACAACCACGTCCATGAGGCGTCGTTGCAGGGTAACCTGCTTTCTGAGCTCAGTGGTATCGCTTGCTTCATCCTTATTTTCTGCCGTTTTCAGGGCTTGGGTAGTTTCTTTCCACGTATCCCTTAGGGTTTTAACGACGTCTTTGAATGCAACTAATGCGTTCTTAACTTTGTCGACCTTGGGCCGTCTATTACGTGGTGACCACACAGCTCGAACGGCATCATACTGTGCGGCAGCTTCAGGTTCACTAGGGCGTACAGGTGGTAAGGGGGAAGGCTCTTCTGGTTCCTGTATCTCAAGATCCGAGTCATCGGACTCGTAGCTATCTGAGCCCGAAGAAACCGAGGCTTTCTCATCCACCTTTTTAGCAAATGCCTTTTTGGCCTGAGATTGCTTTTTAGTACCGGGTTGTTTTGGTCGTAACGGTGCGGGCTTAGTAAATGCACTTGCTGGTGTAGATTTAACGCCTACCCTGAGTTAATAACTTACAAAGCGAAACATCAGCACAGACATACCATTCATGAAGGCGGCCCCAGCCCTCGACGCTTGACCAGGAACAAGGGAGCCATTCATTCCAGGCTGGCCTATAACGGGCTGCAAATGTACATTGTCCGGGAAATAGCTATACATTCTAGCCAAAAGTATGAGATTGAGAATCAATGAGATAAAGTGGGGGCAACGAACTTTGGATCCTCCGCGGGATTTACGAAGACAAATTGATTGTTGAGGGAATTTTGGTTCACCGGCTGCTGAGGGTTAATGAACTGCGGGTTGATTGTCGGCTCTGGAATACTCTGCGGGGGTTGTGCGAATTCATTTGCGTAGTTGATCGAGGAGTGCTATGACAGTCAGATAATGAATACATTGGAAGGGCCTTGAGGATGCCTACTGTGGGATCATCGGGAAAGCTAGGAGAAATCGCGTATTGAGGTACAGAATTCTGGTGCAGCGGTTGGTAAGAAGTAGACTGAGATTGCTGCTGAGCTGGTTGCGGCGAATGTGACTGTGGGAAAGTGTCCGGGATAGACATGTGTTGAGGGGCGTAGAAGTTTGGAGAGAACGAGTACGGCTGATAGTGTGAAGAATTATCCGGCGCCGGGACAGGTCTCGAGTCAAATGTCACCTGTCCCTGCGCATACTGCGGAACCTGACGATACTGAGCCGATATCCCCAGATCCTGCGGTGTTGAATGAGGCATTGGTTGCGGATGGAGCGGATTTTGTTGCCATGACTGTGGTGTTGGCGATGGATATAGCCCATGAGCCTGATCACGGTGGGATGCTTGTGAGTGCAACACAGGGTGGTCCCAGCCAATACCCAGTGGCTGTTGCTGGGTTTGTTGTGAAGTCGACTGTTGCTGGGGAGGATGGGAATGATGATGGGAATTGTCTGAGTTCGCATACGGATCCAGGCTGCTCCAGTACTCGGGCGGCAGCGAGGCCGGATTTACTGGGTCCATTGATGTCGCAGCTCCTCCACCAGCCCAGATTGGCTCAGAAGTGTAGAATGTAGGAGAATCCAAGTTAAGATATTACTAGCCCGTGGATGCAGTTGAAACCTAAGGACAACCTGTTTCACTGTCCCAAATGCCAATGTATCACCTGAGTCGCACGTGAGTAGCCCGCTGTCCAGATTAGGAAAAGATCCAGTGCCGCTTTAAGCCGCTGGGAAATCGAGGATTTGCAGTGTTTGATTGGCTGCGACCGGGGCAAGGAACGACCGTGGAGTGGATGGTGCAGTTGTTCGCAGTTTGTGCAGACTTGCAGAGGCTGGTAGCCTGGTTGAGCTGGCGTGTGGGATTTCTGTGCTCCTGCTGAGATCTTGAGCAAATTAAGGTACGCAGAGGCACGTCGAGAGAGTCCTGGAGTCCTGGAGTCCCTGCGGGCCACGTTCCACGTTTGCTGCAACCTTTCCCTTTTTCTTATTTAATAGAAAACCAGAACAAAAAAGGGCCTTTCGTGATGCACAGGCTGGAGCAACGCAGTTTCGAATACACCGACCAAAAGTAGTACTGTCCGTCAAAGGAGCCGTAGTTAATTCTGTTCCCTTCTCCTCTTGGGATTCTGTTTTTTCCTTTCCCAAAGTAGCCTCCTAACTGGTCTCTCTCCGTTTCCTCTCAGCCTTGACTCCTTTTTCCCACTCGTACGACTCACTCGTACAGTCTTTCCTAGACTTGAAGTTTCCTTAAAAGATGGAAAGAAAGTGCCCTAATCAGAGGAACCGCTCAGAGCTGCAGTTAGACAGCATGATCTTGCGCTTTACGGGAAGGGTTGAACGGGACGGGAAGGGTTGAACGGGTAGGGAAGGGGATGGGGAGTTGATGGTGGTGACGGGATGGCTGAGTGAGAGCGAAACCCTGAAATTCGAGCTCGGCTGGCCAATGCTGTCCCACGTGATGTGTATGTCCTGTTTGCTGCCACAGTCAAAAGTCGCCTAGCCCGATTACATCAGCCGGCCCTCCTCAACGGGAAGCTCTCAGAGTAGGCCAGGTGGAGTGTAGATGTAGATAGTCCTGTCTAGATCTCTTGGATACCCTGGAGCTGTTGTTCTCGTGGCTGATATCTTGCGCTTCACTTTTGTGCCTGCGATTATCCCCAGCCATATAACCTTTGCCTCAGTTGCAAGTGTTCTGGCGGCACTGGTGGCTTCACTTGTCATGAACAGCATTGGAGCTTGGTAAACTGAGAAAAGGCGCCATGGCATCACAACCTACGTCTCTCCGAGACCGTCAGGTCGGTAGGTTTCTAAACCCACTACCAAGTCCATCGCACTCGCCCTGACTGACGAGAGTCTAGCTGCTATTCAGAAGATACTCAACCTAAACCACGACCCGAATCCTGTGGAGGACGCCACCCACGAAGCTTCGGCGCAAGGCCTCATCTCAACCCCTATACTCAACGAGGATGGCGACCCAATCTGGAAAGTCTTGGTATTCGACAACTTGGGTCGGGACGTTATCAGCAGCGTGCTACGAGTCAATGATCTTAGAGCTTGGGGGGTAACCATTCATCTGTATGCACTACTCCTGCTCCAGATAGCATTGTCGCTAACTCAAGTCTTGTCAGGAACATCAATGCTACTCGATACCCTATTCCTGACGTCCCCGTTGTCTACCTCGTCGAGCCCACCCCTTCTAATATCCAGGCGATCACGAGCGACCTTCAGCGCGGCCTCTACTCCCCCGCCTACGTCAACTTCCTGTCCTCCGTTCCCCGACCCCTTCTCGAAGACTTTGCATCTCAAATAGCAGAAACCGGAACCTCCGAGCATATCTCCCAGGTCTATGATCAGTACCTGAACTTCGTTGTCGCCGAACCGGATCTATTCAGCCTAGGCTTAGGAAACGATGCCTACTGGAGGATCAACAGCGCAAAGACAAGCGATGCCGATCTCGATGCAATCGTCGATAAAATTGTCAGCGGGTTATTCAGTGTCAGCGTTACAACGGGTATGTGAAATTTACCTATGAGCGTAATACCCTTGCTGACTAGAACCAGGTGCCATACCGATCATCAGATGTCCCAAAGGTGGTGCGGCAGAGCTTATCGCGACGAAGCTAGATCGTAAGCTGCGCGACCACATACTCAATTCCAAGGATAATCTATTCTCAACCAACAAAAAATCCACGCCGGGTGTTCCTTCATCGCGCCCGGTGTTGGTTATCGTTGACCGCAACGTCGATCTCGTTCCGATGCTTTCACACTCATGGACCTACCAATCGCTTGTTCAGGATGTTCTCCAGATGCAGCTCAACCGTATCACGGTAGAAACACCCCTAGACGAATCAACCTCCGCCGGCGGCACTACAAAGAAGGCATATGACCTCGGCAGTAATGACTTCTTCTGGAAGCGTAACGCCGGTGCTCCATTCCCGCATGTGGCAGAGGATATCGACGCCGAGTTAACACGGTATAAGGAGGATGCGACTGATATCACAAGGAAGACGGGGGCCTCCTCGATCGAGGACCTTCAAGCTGATACCAGTGCCTCCGCGCAACACCTTAAAGCCGCCATTACTCTCCTACCTGAGCTGCGAGAACGCAAGTCAATTCTCGATATGCATATGAACATTGCCACTGCTCTCCTCAAAGGCATCAAAGACCGCCAACTAGATAATTTCTTCGAACTTGAAGAGAACATCACCAAACAGTCCAAGGCCCAGATTCTTGAACTAATCAACGACCCTGCCAAAGGCACCAATCCAACAGATAAGCTTCGGATATTCCTGATCTGGTTCCTGAGCACCGAAACCGAACTCTCACGGGCAGACATCAGCCAGTTCGAAGAAGCCCTCGCTCACACAGGAGTCGAGGACGTCAGTCCCATCGCCTACGTCAAGCAGGTCCGAGAACTCACCCGCATGACCATGATGACCACAGCCGCACCGCAACAGCAATCCTCCGATATTTTCCGCGGATTCTCCTCCCTCTCCAACCGACTAACAGACCGCATCACCTCCGGAGCCCTAGGCGCCAACTTCGACTCCCTCATCTCCGGCGTCAAGAACTTCCTCCCAGCCAACAAAGACTTAACTCTCACCAAAATCACCGAATCAATCATGGACCCAGCCGTAGCATCTAGCTCCGCAATCGCGAAAACAGAAAACTACCTCTACTTTGACCCCAGGAGCACCAACGCCCGCGGAACCATCCCCCCAGCATCCGCTGCCCGCAACGCCCAGCCAGGGTCATCATCAAGCGGGCCAGGCACAGGAGCTAGCTTCGGCCAACGCCGCCAAGCCTTCAACGAAGCAATCGTCTTCACAGTCGGCGGCGGAAGCATGGACGAGTACGGAAACTTGCAAGACTGGGTGCAGCGCACAAGCGGACAACAGGGCCAGGAGGGAGCGAACAACTCCCGTGTCGGGAACGAACCCCTCGGTGGCCCAAGACGGAGAGTCGTCTACGGCAGTACAGACTTGATGAATGCTACTGAGTTCCTGACTGAGTCGTTAGCGAAGTTGGGAAGGGAGGGCTAGATTCGTCTTGATACGGATTTTCTTCCTTCTCTTTCTCCTTTCTTCCTGCTCATGGGGGTTATGTTTAGTTTTACGATAGAATTTGTCCTCTCCTAATGCCTAGCTTAACTTGTGGATAGGATAACCTTTTTATTCTCATTGCTCGTTCCGTTAGGAGACAGCCTTAATGCATCTTTCCGTAGTAAAATATGTATTAGGAAATTAATTATTCCTTACCACCTGATTAATTGATATTCACCTTGACGACCAGAATGAGTGTCCCCAGGTACAGTCAGAACAAACTGATGAATGCCGAAGAATAAATGAAGAAAAGGCGGAAATAAGGAACCTCAAAGTGTCGAGGCCAGATAATACAAAGTGATTATTAAGTAGAGAAATGGTGAAATGAAAAAACAAAGAAACGAGCTTCAAAAGCCCGTTATGCATGCCCATCCCATCTCCCATCAATTCCAGCCACTCAATAATTAATAGCTAACCCAGAATAAACACCTCCATGATATAAATGAGTGCTTGGTACCTGTTCCCTCTCCAGTACACTGCAAGAAAGAAAGAAAGAAGACTGGAACAATCAAACACCCTCAAACGACGCCCTCCTCGTATTCTCAACCCAAATATCATGTTCAACCGCAATTCCACCATACCGTTCAGAAGAGCCCGAAGCAGAGGAGTCATTCCTACCCTTCTGCCCCTCCTTTTCCGTCAACGGCCGCGAATCGGAGTAGCAGTGGGCGCAGTGTTTGGCGGTCGAAGAAGACGAGGTAGTGGTGCAAGTCTGGTGCCTGCCCTTGTATCCTGAGAAGGAGAGGATCTGCCAGAGGTTGCGGCTATTTGAGGAGGCGTGGTTGGGTCGTTTGAGGGTTGTGCCGGCCCAAATGGAGGAGAGGGGGAGGGTTAGGGTTACTAGGGTTATGACGTTGGTGGAGAGTTCTGGGACATTGGTTGAGTAGTGGACGGTTGAGAAGATAGCTAGACATAGTCAATTAACTGAGAGATCATTTTTGGGGTGGGATGGAATTGTGTAGGGGGGAAAGTACCTGGAATGATCAAGGTCTGGCAGCCCATAACGAAGATAACTTTCATTGGGCCAAATTCGGTGAGGCCAAGCTTGCGGCGCATTCGAATGGCGAAGCCGAGCTTTGTCACGAAGACCGCGCAAAAGAAGCAGATGCTCACTGTTAGGACGATGTTGTTGGTGCTTTCCAGCCAGTTGTAGGGTATTGGGCTATTGGAACGCAGAATAACAGCCCTTATGTTCTCGACCAACAGCCAGTACCGGAAAGCGATGGGGATGAGCGCAACAACGATGGATACACCGAGCAGCGCACGTTGGTAAATACGTTTGAGGTTCGAACAGACAACTTGCACTTGAAGGACCAGCGAGATCTCAATAACCGTCAGGAGTAGAGCCGCGAAAACGACACCAAGAATGGAGTTTGCATAGGCGGACGCAGGGACTCTAGAATAGTCATGCGCGAGGGTTGCGTAAAACCTCATGAAGGCAGAGGTAAAGACAAGCATCGAGCAGAGCAGTCTGGCGAAGTTAAGGAGCAGTGCAAGACAGTTGAGCCAGAATACATAGGAAGCACGTTTCTCGGCTCTAGTCAGAAGAAGTAGGATGAGGAGGAGAATAAGAGACGCTCCAAGCTGCGAGCCGTAGTTGATACAGAGCCGGATCTGATATTGGGCAAACTCGTCAATCGTATAAATAGGAAGCTCGATAGGGGAGCCGCCTGCAGCGCGAAGAGTAATGTTCTGAGTCCAGGGATCAAAATCCGAAGCCATGGTGGCTAACGTAGGGCTAAAGTGTGATGAGGCAGGGTCGTCAGTCGGGTTTGCAAGATTCTCTGGTTCGTTCAAGAGCTTGGGACTCGTCAAAGGAGGATTGCAGGAGGAAATATGATATAGGAAGGAAGGTCTGTATAAGAGGTTCAAGCACACAAATTGTCTTTCGGTGTCTGTTGGGGATTTCTATCGACAATCACTGGTTCTGCGGCCGCTGACAGATTGAAATGCCGCCATGTCTAGTCGCCGTCGTGTAACACCCAAGACAAACAATGCGACGAACAGGCCAAAAAGGTATGTAACAATAGTAGGGCTGGCTGTGGGCTAAGACAATGGATGGCGATCCCGATTGCCATCACGATCCTGAATTTAGACTGCTTGTGTTCGAGGGTTCGAGACAAACAATATCAAGCTCCCGCAGCAGAACAATAGGTATCGGCATCCGGGCCATGACGAGGCGCAACAGTATGGCGCAGTTAATATAAAGTGTCTCCCATGATCTATCTTGATTGCACCTCTTTCGGAATATTCCTGAGGGTCCATCCACATGAGGGTTCCAAGACAAAGCGAAAAGACACAGCCGGGAAGTCAGGGACGGAGTTAACAGTCCGAACCCACGCCTGTCTCACGTCCAGGATCCAACATTTCCCGTGTGTTGCTATCTAAGTAGCAGATTCTTTCAGAGTGTTTTCTCATCGCGAGTTGTTGGTTTCAGGGCCGTTGTTAGAGTGAGCTGCAGGGGGGTGGGAACAGTTCCAACGCCAACATGCAGCTTGCACTCACATTAGGCATCCCTTTCCTCCCTTAATTCATGCACAAAATCTCAAGTGGTAATAGCAACTTTCAGCGGACTTGCCCGCCATACTTTCGATGGGATGGTCGGGTGTATCCAAGTAGGTATCCTGATTGAGGTCGGCAGTGTGGGTTATTCTTTGCACATCCGGCTTTCAATGCCATGGCTACATGACAGGCATGTTTGCGCAGTTCCAGACGTATAATACAGTTAAGCTTGAGAATTGGATGTTTTGCGTAGTTCGTAGGTTGTACGAATTGGAGTGTTTTGGGTGTTGACTAAGGGGCCAAGACTGCGGGGATGCTCTCCTCTAAGTCCAACTTGCAGGCAGTGTCGGACCTGTCGGTCGGCCTCACTCTCCCGCCCTGGTCGATCAATCCGCCGCTTCTAGAGCTCCCTCGACATGGCTTCGGTCCCGCAGAGGACGCTGAATTGGCTGTACAGTATTCTAATCAGGGTGAGTTGCAGGCAATCCATTGTCGTTTGCGAAATTCCGCGCTGACCATGCAGGACCACTACGACCCCAGGCAAACATATCAGGACCCCAACCGGACTTACTACGATGTCGCAAACGTCCTGGCCAAATTTCCCACCTTCTCCCCTGAGACTGCAGTTTACAGTGAGTCTTGACCATTGCAAGTATCTATCTAGCAAGTTGTTAACATATCGTACGGTTCAGCCTACGAGAACGGAGTCTCTGCTCTGCTCCTGCAACTCTCAGGCACATTGCCCGTCAACTTTCGCGGCACCGTTTACAAGTTCCCTGTCGCATTATGGATTCCCAACACATACCCTCGCGAGCCACCGATTGTCTACGTGATGCCGACACAGGATATGGCCGTTCGAGTAGGCCAGCATGTGACGTTGGAGGGAAGGGTCTATCATCATTATCTGGCGCACTGGGCCGGGGCATGGGAGGTAAGTACAGTTGGCGTGTAGACAAGGTCATTTTGTCCATTGGTTTCTGACTACCGTCTATTACAGCGCTCCTCCCTTCTTGATCTCTTGTCGATTCTCCAATCCGTTTTTGCGAAGGAACCTCCCGTCAAGTACAAACAGCCGCAACCAACACCGCTACAGGCGCAGCAGGTCCAAGCACCCCCTCCTCGTCCTCCATTGCCCTCGGAACTCGCAAGTTCATCCGCCCATACATCAGCGCCTGAATCTCCCTCGGTTCATTCTCCTCAACCTGCTTCCCAAGCACCACCACCTCCTCCCAAGCCAGGCCAGCTACCAGGCCCTACAGGGCAGCAGCAACAGAACGCCCAATCGCAACACCATCACACTCCGCCACCGCTACCTCCGTTACCGCCGAGGGAGCAAGGTCACCGACAGCCTATACCTCAGACACATGCCGCTGTCGGGAGTCCACAAGTTAGAGCTCCTCAGTACATGCCTCATCAAGGCAATATTCCTGGAGGGCCATATCCGCCGCAACAGCAGGCTCAGCCGCTCCAGGCTACGGGGCAGCCTAATGGCGCCAGTCTGGGACCCGCATATGCTCCAGGACATACTTACCACCAAGCTCCGAATGGGACACACGACATCCCTGCACAGCACCAACCTCCTCAACTCCAAGGTTCGCAGGTGTTCCTTCACCCAACGTACCAGCAACACCCTCCACCAGCTCAGCAAGTACGGCCCCTTCCACCTCACCACGGCCCACCTCGAACCATTCCAGCCAGCCAGCAGCCAGCTCCGCAACCGAATCCCGCAACCGAAGATCTACTCACATCCCCCTTCGAGCTCGACCTTCCGTCTTTCACACCCACCGGTCCTGCACCGCCAATCCCACCAAACCCAGAAAAGGATGCCCTCCTCCAAGCCGTCTCCAAAGCCCTCACTGAAACCCTTCAAGCAAACATCGCCCACTCCGAATCTGCAGCCCACTCTCTAACCTCCCAATCCCACTCCCTCCACGCCGCAATCACCACCCTCCAAGGCGAAATCTCCTCCCTAAACACCCTCAATTCAACTCTTGAATCCAACACCTCCATCTTCCAACAATCCCTCCACCGAGCCGACGCTGTTATCGCAGACGCCCAATCCCGCGTCTCCGCCACTCAACCATCCTCCAGCTCAGACCTCACCACTGGCGGTCTCCCTCCAATCGACGACATCCTCGTCGCTCCCACAGTCGTAGGAAAGCAGCTCTACGACCTCGTCGCCGAAGAACGAGGTATCCAACAAGCTATCTACGCTCTCCAGGCTGCCCTCGTCAAGGGTATTATTGGCGTCGAGACCTGGTCCCGCCATACCCGTGGTCTAGCCCGCGAGGCATTTTTAAAACGCGCGTTGATTCGGAAAATAGGAAAGGGGATGGGGCTGGAAGAATACTAGCCACGTTAGCATCGGTAGCATTGGTCTAGAGTATCTTAGTCTACTGGTAGATGAGCTGAGAGCATCTCTGCTCTATTGATGTCTCCTAGCCATTTTACCTACATCTAGTCAACTATCAGACGGAGGGGTGAGAGCTTGATATCTAATCTATGGGCCAAAAAACGGGTTTAGGTTCAATTCCACTTGGTTTTGTTTGGTCGGTTTTATGACCCACTCGAGTTGAACGCGGTTGAAATGATTATGATAATAATGACGGTACAAACTTGCTCCTCTGTAACTATATCCTATTTACTACTACTAGTATTAGTGGTAGTAGTATTGTTAGGCGGTCTTCTCTTACTATCCACCGTGATCAACCTCCGGAATATATATTTCTCGGATCCTATAGAAAAGTACGTATTGAGAGGTCATTATTTTGCCTCGTAATCGACGGCCATGCATAGTAAGCATAGGGTTGATCTTACTTTTACCCATTAAGAGGATCGGATCGGATGTCAAGATGAATTCACTACAGCAGGGAATAATGATCTGAAAGATAGATATTTGTTCGGAGTCAACAGTGACCGGATATAAAAAAAAAAAAAGGAGGCGTGGCCGTTCATGTACAGAGAAAAATGGCAGTGTAAAAAAAGGTATATAGACAACAAGGCATCCATAATAACGGTGAGATTTCCACCCCCATGCGCCAAATGTGAATCAGACATCGTTAATAAAACAGAGACAACAAAATGGGTGCGTAGCTTATTTCACCTCATTTGTATCTGCAAAGGGGCTCTCGACTCGCGGAGGGGGTGCTCCGCTGTGTCGCTTCGAATTCGAACCGGACCCGTCTAAGAGAGACGAGTCATGTGTGTCTGTCCCAGTTGGTGTTTGGTCGTTGAAGGGGCTCTGAATGATAGCTGGTGAATCTTCAATCACCGTTGGAACTTGGGATTGTCTAGCGGAAGTTGGCGTCTCAGCGATGGTGGATGTACGCTTGTTCGCAGCTGATCCGGATGTGGATTTCTCATCACTTCGTCCCTGACTGGAAGATGACCCAGTACCAGATTCCGGTCGCTCTTCAATGGGTTGCACTGGTGATGATTTGGATTTGTTGCCCTTCTTTCCAATAGTCTTCACCATGACGGGTTTAGCTGTAACAGCGCGCCCGACAATGGAACTGTTATTGTTTGTGCCAGCGACACCCGCCTTAGCGAGCTGCGATGGGGTGATAACAGGAACCGCCGGGGTGTCCGGGCTCAGGGTCTGAGGAGATGATCCAGGATTTCCACCATTATGAATGCTGACAACTGCGGCACGGGTGCGCGTCGCCTGCTGAGCAGGCATGGGGCTAACAATAGCATCGTTCCGGTAAACAGTCGTGGCAACACTGCTCCGTAGTGTGTTCGCCATGGAACGACGATCTGTCGTCATGTCGGACCAGGATGAGTCGCGTAAATCTCCAGGCATGAAGAAATGCTGGTCGGCCGAGGCGCCAGGGATAGGAGGTACAGGGGGTACGAGGGGTGTGCCTGGTGGCGACCGGTTCGTTACGCCAGGAATATAAGCGATTTGAATAACATTTGACGCTCGAGTCAAGACGGTGGAGGCAATCGAGGGGGTGGACCTCCTCGACTGCAAACTGGGGTTGGCGCCGGCGACGTGCGAGGCCTTTTCGGGTTCGTCTGCGAGCTGTTGGTTGCGCTTTTTGCGGATGACAAACCACCAGATCAGAAATGTGATGATTCCAATCACTGCAAGACCTCCAATAACACCTCCGGCTATAGCACCGGCATTGGTTCCTCCTCCCCTACCGGACGAACTCAACTGTGAGCCTGAGGAACTGCTAGAGGATGTCCGAACACAGTTCATAGAAGCGCATTGAGAGCACGACTGGGCGGTCATTATGCATTCGGTGCCGTTTGGGCAGTCACAGGGAGGAGATTCTTGCGGGCATTCCTTACACAATGAGCCAGCACGAGCAAACAAGGCTGTATTCAGTTAGCGATACACTTGTAGCAAACAGTTGACACGGCGACAGTACGTACCGTGAGCGGAGATGGGGTCAATGACGTGAGGCGACATGATGAAATGGTTTGCAACAATAAAAGAACGGGGAGTTTCAAGGTGAAGTCGTGACAAGGACGAAGGCTTCGATGGGTATTAAACGGTATGATGAAGGATCAAAGAGTGGCTTGCCGGTCAACGGCGTACAGAGCGTAGGATGATGGTATAAAACGAGTGTACAGATACTCCAGACTTCGAGTCGTGGGAGTTATAGTTGGAACATGAGAGGATGTCAATGTTCTTCGAGAATTGAGGTAATATCCTGGGGCTGGCACACTAGAACAAACGACTATAAGCAGTAATGGTCATAGTCTGCCGTCTAGTGGATCTAGGATGTCCAATATATGTATATATCGAGATTCGAGGCTGGATTCCTCCCAATCGGACAATTTGTTGCGTCGTTAGGATGGGATAGCTCAACGTAGGTTGCTTGATGGGCCGCGGTTGACGTCGTGGACACGCGTATTGCGGCAGTCAGGTACGAGCGCAAAGGATGGTTCAGGGGAAATGATCCTGGAATGCCGAAGAGTCGAACAGCGAAGAATCAGCTGACGAAGAACTTAGAGAAACGTCGAGGGAGACAAAATAAAAGAAAGGAATAACATGAAGCTGTCGAGAGAAGGAGATGAAGAGAAAAGGTCTCAGGTCTCAGGTCTCAGGTCTCAACTGGGGGGTTGGCGGTTGAGTGGAGATGAAAGAGGGAGAAATAATCAAAGGGAGAGGCACACCCAGACTATACACACCCACTCCCGCTGTCTATCTGCACGCACTCGGCATCGTACACTCCACAGCAGATGCGATGAAATCGAGAGTGTGACACCTATTATCCTACGGCTATTTGACCATGAAGCCTCGAGACTGTGTCACTATCATCAGTTACACTCGATTGAACGCTGTCGACGTATGACAGAGAGCCAGGCCACCAATATAATCCAGAAATGGGATAGAGCCAACACTGACGCTGGTTTTCTCTCCAACAACTCGCTAGAATCTATTGTCTTCATCCTTTCGGCATGAGTTTGGGTCGATCACCCAGCCCACCCGACCAAGCCATATCACGCTGCTTCGACCAAGGCCACAGACCCCTGGCATCTTGCTTAGGCGGGTCCATTGTCCATCATCCTTGCTGATTTCCGTCTACGCGGGCGTGTGCGAAAGGTTTCAGAGCGTGTCCCAAGGCTGGTCGAGTGAGTGGTTCTGGACCAACCCACGTTCCCTCCGGGAGATTACACGGGTTTCTAGTCAAATCACAAGCTCACAAAGGTTCTTAGCCTCAGGCATGGGCCATCGAGTAATCAAAGAGAAGAGGACAACACCCACGCCAAGTTTCAATGCTGACCATGGGTGTCTCTCTGATCCTTCCTTCTTCCGGCTGTGGGCAACGTACGTCCGCCGTTGAGATTGAGAATCAAGATCAAGGTGGAGATTTGAAGGCTGCTAACTCCGTGAAAAGACACTCAATGTGGGATATTGGTAGGTTGAATGAGAATAATATCCTAGCTAATCCGCCTCCTGCCAGAGCATCATGCAGTCCACGCGTATCGACCTGTCTGTTGCTCAAGGGGTTAACAGCGTCGACATCAAGTCGGTATGTGTGAGGCTGTGAAGCTGTGAGGCTGCGAGGCCTTAGGTTGATCACATACACGTTTCCCTGCATGCACAGTCCTGGAGTATCTACCACTTCGTACTTAGTCTGGCCAAGATATGCAGCTGTTACCCAACATCAGGTACAGGGCCAGGCCCGATCTGTCAAATATTGAGTTGTTTGTGATATTGGAATTAATGATGTGGAATTTTCGTAGACCAGTCAGCCTTCTAACATCATCGTTGTCATCCGTCTTAATCGCCCGGTGAAATATGTTACCAGTCTACTTCCGGACTACCATTCAATATCAAGATCGTGCCTTGGGAGGTTGTCGAATATATATTCCCGCAACCACCAGCTCTTCAGACCTTGGCGGTTTGCACAGCATCCGATATTTATGCAACGGACACCCATCGCACACTATACTACTATCTAGAATGTATTCGTTTCTATTCTGATCTCAACCACCTGGCCTTGTTTATCTCGTAAGCACCGGCCCTCGATTAATAGAATCAGTTATCACTGAAGCCTCAAACATGAGATTAAGGTATGATGTACCCGAATCCACGATGCCGTGAGGGACTGCAGGTACGAGCTCCGCTCTTTTAGACTCGGCGATTTACGTCAGGTATGAGAAGCACATCAATGTAGGTACATCATACATGTATGTAGATCACTCGCATAGAATGAGCCGCAGTGTAGAAAGACCAGCGGGTTATAAGAAACCGTTTTTGCTGCAGTGCTCGCATGCCCCTACAGGTGAAGATATCGTAAACCTGGACAGATTATTCAAAACCAACGGCCTCAGACATGAGCGCCACTCCACACCAAGTCGCTACGTACTGAGTATGAAAGTGAACAACCACGGGGATAGGGCGCTGAGACGAGAGGGACATCGATGTGAATCCAGCACTTCAGCTTCTGTTCAACTCGGACGCTAAAAGTGCAGATCATTGGGGTACCATGGAGCGCTTTGGTAATGGAGTCAAGATGCAATGCAATCGCTCCATACTGGAGAACGGCGATGTGACAAAATCAAAATCTCCAACGGTCAGACTTGCGGCTCTGCATCCCGAAGGCGTTCTGAATTGCTTGTGGGACGCCTCTCAGACGAAGTTGTATTCTTCTTCTCGCAAAGTCCTGGCCGAGTGGCGCTAAAAGTCTAAGAATAGGAATGGAAGATGACTAGAAGACGGCCTAAAGTCGAACTAAAAATCGCGTGAAGCCGGATGGAATTCAGAAAGTTTCAGAGTGTTTAGCATTGTACCAGGGGAAAGACAGAGTTGCAAATTTCAAGTGTATCGAAGAAATTGGGTGGTGGTGCCAGTGGTGCCACCAAGCCTTACCAGGCTCTTTGAAACGGGGATTGACCACTAAGCAACGCAGATGTCATTCACCACTCCAACATCACGACCCCAGGTTCGTGTAATTGGGTCGCTGTCGAGTTTGGCAACATTGAAGGATGCAAAACTCGCGCTTTTCCGTGGCACCAGGATGCCCCAGTGACCAACGGTAGCGAAACACGGTGGGCCCGGCTATATTTGGCTGAGAACTAACCGGTTCGGGGAAATCGGATGACCCCCACCAGGCCCCTGGAATCTTTCCACGCGTATTTATCACATCCAGATCTGACAATACGGGTCAATTTGAGAGCATCATGGAATCCTCGATTGCGTCTTGACTCTTGACTTTTGAAAGTTGAGTGAGAGTCTGGAGGTTGGCTCTATCTCGCAGGGCTCCTGTCAGGGATACGGCATGCCTCAGCGCCACATTCTTGGTGTCCCGCGTCTCCTCCAGGCAACGCTGCTGGGAATGATGGAGCTGGAATGCAGGGTTTCTAGCGGGGCCAAGACATCTTCGACCTTCACAAAGGAGTAGCCCACAGTGTCAATCTGCTCCACGAAGAAATTTTTATACGAGCTGTGTAGATTGCTTTCGCCTATACGAGATCACTTTAGGGAAGCAAAATGTTGCAAATTACCCTAGAGTTTTGGATCGGGTCATGGAAAGACTGAAAGTGGGCTGGGGGATTTTGCAAATTTCATGCTTCTGCCTCCCCCTGGCCTGGCGGTCGGCATCCAGTGTTACATCAGGGCATTGAGAAAAATAATAATAACATACTGCATTTGTAAAGCAACTGGGTTGATGTTCTATAGACTGATGGCGATAGTAGACTTGCTCTGGATGATAGATGAGATAGATTGATGATAAAAAAAGACCCGTCTTTTGCTTCAAGGCTTGGGGTGGAGCGGTCTCCCAGTAAGCATGGGCTTGTAACCGGGCAGCTGGGGCCGGTGTGAGGACCAGTGACCAGGAGCTCCAAGGAGACTGTCTGCAAAGAAAAAGGGTGGCCCTCATTTTTACTTCGCCTGATCCCCGGTTTCTTTTCCTGCACCAACAACTTCTTCCATCTCTTGGGTGAAGACTGAAGACTACTTTAGTCGCAGCTAAATATACCGGAGCCACTCTGCTAGTTCAAAACTTCAACGCTGTCGACTCGCTGTCTCACCTGCTGTCTTTTTTTTTTGGGGCCTCCTCAGCCCTGGCGGCTTTCCCTGTTCTTGCTCAACCTGCGCCTCTCGCTCAGCTCTTGACCCTCACGCTTCCTCCATCCACTCGATTTTATTTCTGATCTGCTTCTCTTGCTTCTATCTGGCCGTTTAATTATTTCGCTTTTGTCCATCTTTATTCATTGTTTTCTGTCCGAACTGTGTGGACCTACAACGCCGGCTCCTGTTTGACCTTCTTAAAGTCGGGGCCAAATTTCATCCATCGTTCTCCTTGTTTCCCTGATACCCCTTCCTTTCGAGTCCTTGCGTTCGACTAAACTTGTGTCTGCCTGACCTTGAGCAAGTCCAGTTCGCAGGTATCGCACCTCAATCACACATACCAACCATGGCCTACCACGGCTCTGGGTCCAATTCACCTGGCGGGAAAGATTTCGATGATGGCGGTCATCATCTACAGGACCTTTCTCACCCCAACACCTCGGTAAGTCTCGCCCTGGCTGATGCGATTAGTCCTTGTCTTGTTAGTCTGTGAGCTGAGACCTGGTTTCCCCCATTTTAGTACGAAGAAGAAGCCGCGAGGGGATTATTATCTAGCCAGCAAAGCCCTTTCGCCGGCCCCTTCGAGGACCCCCATCAGCGTGGCCTAGCGGCTTCGCCTGTACAACGGCCGACCTCTGGATATAGTTTGACGGAGTCTTACACTCCGGACGCCGGATACCATGATCCCTACAGTGGTACTGGGTCGGTCTACTCAGGCCACTCAGAGAATCCTGCGGCTGCTTTTGGCGTTCCGGGACGTGTCGCATCGCCTTATGCCCGTAGCGAAACTTCATCTACAGATGCCTGGCGGCAGCGGCAGGCTGGCGCCGGCCCTGGCGCTGGAAACGGTCTTCGCCGTTATGCTACAAGAAAGGTTAAGCTGGTTCAGGGCTCCGTCCTGAGTGTGGACTACCCCGTTCCTAGCGCTATCCAGAATGCAATCCAAGCCAAGTATCGGAATGATCTTGAGGGCGGAAGTGAAGAATTCACGCATATGCGATGTCAGTAGCCTTTGCCAAGTTTCGGCTGGGATCGAAAACTGACTGTTCTGGCTAGATACTGCCGCGACGTGTGATCCAAATGAATTTACACTCCACAATGGTTATAACCTTCGCCCAGCGATGTACAACAGACACACTGAGTTACTGATCGCCATTACCTATTACAACGAGGACAAGACGCTTACCTCCCGTACATTACACGGTGTCATGCAAAACATTCGCGATATTGTTGGTCTCAAGAAGTCGGAATTTTGGAATAAGGGTGGCCCAGCCTGGCAGAAGATCGTTGTCTGCCTGGTTTTCGATGGTATCGATCCCTGTGACAAGGACACATTGGATGTCCTTGCCACGGTTGGTATCTATCAAGATGGTGTAATGAAGCGTGACGTCGATGGAAAAGAAACCGTGGCTCATGTTGTATGCTCAACTTTTCTGATTGTGTTTGCTGGAATTTGCCTGCTGACAAGGACATAGTTCGAGTACACCACCCAGCTTTCCGTCACTCCGAACCAGCAGCTCATCCGACCCACGGATGATGGCCCCAGCACTCTCCCCCCTGTGCAGATGATGTTCTGTCTCAAACAAAAGAACAGCAAGAAGATCAACTCTCACCGATGGCTTTTTAACGCCTTCGGTCGTATCCTGAACCCCGAGGTTTGCATTCTCCTTGATGCAGGTACAAAGCCTGGACCCAAGTCTCTGCTCCATCTGTGGGAAGCTTTCTACAACGACAAGGATCTTGGAGGTGCCTGTGGTGAGATTCACGCCATGTTGGGTAAGGGCTGGAAGAAGCTACTCAACCCCTTGGTTGCCGCACAAAACTTCGAGTACAAAATCAGTAACATTCTTGACAAGCCATTGGAGAGTTCTTTTGGCTATGTCAGTGTGTTGCCTGGTGCGTTCTCTGCCTACCGATTCCGTGCGATCATGGGCCGCCCTCTCGAACAGTACTTCCATGGTGATCACACTCTTTCTAAACAGCTGGGCAAGAAGGGTATCGAAGGTATGAACATCTTTAAGAAGAACATGTTCTTGGCCGAAGATCGTATTCTATGTTTTGAGCTGGTGGCCAAAGCGGGCTCTAAATGGCATCTTTCGTATGTCAAGGCCTCCAAGGGTGAAACCGATGTGCCCGAAGGTGCTCCCGAATTCATCTCCCAGCGTCGTCGTTGGTTGAACGGTTCTTTTGCTGCCGGTATCTATTCGCTCATGCATTTCGGCCGTATGTATAAAAGTGGACACAACATCATCCGGATGTTCTTCCTCCATCTTCAAATGTTGTACAATTGGTTCTCAACTTTCTTGACTTGGTTTTCTCTGGGTAAGTCAAGAAATCTCACTTGCCGACTGTTGAACTAGTCTAACATTGGTCTTAACAGCATCTTACTGGCTTACGACTACGGTTATTATGGATTTAGTCGGAACTCCCAGTGATAGCAATGACCACACTTCGTTTCCCTTTGGTGAAAAAGCGACTCCGATTATCAACACCCTGGTAAAATATATCTACCTCGCGTTCCTGCTGCTGCAGTTTATTCTCGCCCTAGGAAACCGACCCAAGGGATCCAAGTTGTCATACCTCGCGTCTTTTGTCGTCTTTGGCGTCATTCAACTCTACGTTGTCGTCGATGCGTTGTATCTGGTGGTTCGCGCCTTTACTGGCGGTGCGCCAATGGACTTTAACACTGATGATGGCATCGGTGCCTTCCTGGGCTCGTTCTTCGGTTCCAGCGGTGCTGGTATTATTATTATTGCTCTTGCTGCCACTTTTGGTCTTTACTTCGTTGCGTCCTTCATGTACCTGGATCCCTGGCACATGTTCACGTCTTTCCCTGCATACATGGCTGTCCAGTCGTCTTACATCAACATCCTCAACGTTTACGCCTTCAGCAACTGGCACGATGTGTCGTGGGGTACCAAAGGTTCCGATAAGGCGGATGCCCTTCCCTCCGCCAAGACCACCGGAGGCAAGGAGGCAGTTATAGAGGAAATTGACAAGCCTCAAGCCGATATTGATAGTCAATTTGAGGCCACTGTCAAGCGAGCCCTGACTCCCTATGTAGCTCCAGTGGAGAAGGATGAAAAGACCCTAGATGACTCGTACAAGAGTTTCCGTACCAGACTGGTCACACTTTGGCTCTTCAGTAATGGTCTTCTCGCCGTCTGCATTACTAGTGAGGGTCTAGACAAGTTCGGATTTACGGTATGCCTTCGCTACGCTCTGTTTACTGATTTGAAGTGAAACTGACGGGAACCTACAGAACACCTCAACCGATCGTACTTCACGTTTTTTCCAAGCCCTTCTGTGGTCTAATGCTGTTATCGCGCTTATTCGTTTTATCGGAGCCACTTGGTTCCTCGGAAAGACGGGTCTTCTCTGCTGCTTCGCCCGCCACTAGAAGCATATCTCGCTAATGAAAAGTCAAGCACGAGATACCTTGCAAATGGATGTATCGCATGGGGTCCCAGGAGTTATTCTTGGCACATTTTGCTGTGATATTGTATTTTACATATGATGCTCAAAGTCTTTTTTTCCCCTTCGTTAGCCACTGTGCCCACTAAAATCCTTACGATAGGGGCTGCAGGACTTCTTGATATTATGTAGACTTCCTAGTAGTTAGATTCAATGAGACATCTGAAGCATGATCGCATGCCTAAGTACTGGGGATTTGTATCTACCTGGATATAAACCTCCTGTAGCTTAGAAGGAGGGAGATTTAGGCAGGGACTTGTTCTCCATCCGCTCTCATCTATCTAGAAAGTCTGGGCGTGTCTTGATTCTCTAATTTTTTGACCTTTTTCCTTTCCTTTCACGATATTGCTCATTTTACCGCTTTTCGCGCGTCGACAGGCATTTCCGTGGTTAACTACGATTGTGGGCTCAAATCTTAGTGGCAAAGACAAGCTAATCGCGCCAAACCCCACCCAATCTTCACTTCCCCCTCGTAGAGCCGCTTCACATTCAACACATCCAACTTGAAGCCGCCTCAAGAATTCTAGTTTTCCTATACTGTGTGTGACAGTCTTCCACTGCCCATCATGCTCAAAATCTGGTCTATGGTACGGACTCACCCCTCCTATAGCCTAGACTGGCCCGGTTTTACTTTCAACGCAAACTCCATCTAACCACCTCAACGCAATAGAAACAAAAACAGCAGCAGGCTGAAAATGCCGAAGGTGCTGCAGGGAAGAAAAAGAAGAAGGTCACAGCTGCTCAGCTGCGCGTCCAACGAGGTACGACTGCGTCTGCGTCTGCGTCTGCGTTTCCGGCGGCGCCTCCCCTCCTGCAGCAGTTGCTATCAAACATCGCTAACATTGCTACTTGCCATAGATCTCCAAGAACTCACGCTCGGAAACACAATGAAAATGGCCTTCCCGAACCCCGACGATATTCTAAACTTCAGTCTGACCATCGAACCGGACGAGGGCATGTACAAAGGCGGCTCGTTTCATTTCACCTTCGCCGTTAACCAGAACTTCCCGCATGATCCGCCGAAAGTGAAGTGCACGCAGAAGATATACCATCCGAATATTGATCTGGAGGGCAACGTTTGTCTGAATATCCTGCGGGAGGACTGGAAGCCGGTCCTGAATCTGAATGCGGTTATTGTGGGGATGCAGGTTGGTTTTCTCTGTTTTTCTTCTCTTGTTCTACGGCGGCGCTTGGGTTTCCCATGTGCCATTTTGTCTGTCTGGGTGCTGACAGGATTTGGGTGGATAGTTTCTCTTCCTTGAACCGAACGCCTCCGATCCGTTGAATAAAGAGGCTGCGGAAGATCTACGGCAGAACCGAGATCTGTTTAAACGCAATGTCCGCAATTCTATGGGTGGAGGAACTATCCGCAGCGTCTCGTTTGATAAGGTACTACGATAAGCAGGATATGCTGGATCCTACCATAGACCGACTATCTTTCGGGACTTTATTCTCTCCCTCTCCCCTCTCCCCACCCTCCTCTCTGTCTCTCTCCTCAATAGGGTATGAGACGGGATTTCGTGATGTCAAGGACAGATAGCCATGGCATCATCATCGTGCGAATCATTATCTTGGGGATTCAAACGATGCAGTGCACCGTGGCCATCTCAAGTACGGGATGGAAATGGAACGAAGGAGGCGGTTTGAATTGTTTTCGTGGGGATTGACTCGCCACTATGCTTACTACCTGATGAATTACTTTTAGCGACTGGATAGATTCCCTGATGAATATGAACTCTATGATTTTCTGTTCTTGTATGAGACGGAAGTGGCAATCTTGCTGCGGACTACACTGCCTTGTTGTCTCGGTGATATTTACCTGCTGGCTGGGGTGGCACCAATGTCAGGCGATCTGGTTGGGGTGGGCATTGGCTGTTGCGGATGGCATAGATGGCGGTTGCGGATGGCATAGATGATCTCTGGAAAGAGGTACCCGCACACAGATAGAACATTGATATAAGCCGGTGTCCTTGTCTGCCATCTACATCTACCTCCATATGGCCGAAGATAGAGTAGTATACAGCACCCACGGTTCAGAGTACAAGTGTATATATACAACTAACGCATAGAGAACAAAGGAAAAATAGTCGATAAGTAGATAGTCTAACATTGCTTTCTCTTTTCTCTCTCGACACCCATCACATCAAATCAAATCCCTTTCAGACAGTCGACATCGATTCGAACAACAACTCAGAAGGGATATTGAAAAGAGAGCAAAATAAGACGAAAGGAACCCGGGTATATGTCCTAGCTTCTGCTGCTGCTTCTGGTTGGACGCATCTCGTCGACTTGCGAGGTGTAGAAGTGGTGTTTGATTGAACGTGCATAGATTTCTACATCGCTGGAATCGGTCGGCTGGCTAATTGAGGAAATTGATAATTGTGAAGGAAGCGTCTATGCCTGGCCGGCAGCGCGCTCCTGCTCGAGGCGGGCGTAGTGGTTGTCACGGGCGCGGACGCGGGGAAGGTGGTAGCCTGGTTGATAGATAACATGTTAGAAACAGACCCTTCCTGGGGACGTTGAGAGGGATTCATGGATCTCAACATACCGTACCACCAGAGGTAGCCAAAAGTGGTACCGAAACCTATATGCACAGAGCAATTAGTCACTTGTTCCGGTAGAGCTCAGTGGAGGTTCGCGATTTTCGTGGACACAGTCTTTATCCCGCTTGAATGACGAATTGACGCCTCAAGCTCGGGAACGCTGGCATCTAGACCTCCAATGCGAGATTTATCATCCTCCGGCTTGTGCCGAGTTTCGAGCGTGCGCTAATGGTATCAGGTAGGGACTCACCGAAGGCGGTGCTCAGGTCAAGGACCAGGCCACGGCGGAGCATCTATATGCAAGGTATGTTAGCTGATTTGGCAATTTCTCTCAAGCGCGGGTGGGAGTGACGATGTCATTGGGAAAGAAGTGGGAATGAGTAACGTACGCCAGTGATAGGGGCGACAGCGGCAGCCATTGCGACAGGTTTATTATAGGAAGTGACGAAAAGGGTCTATCCTAAGAGGATGCAGCAGAGAACGGGCCTACTTGGCGTGGTGGTGGTGAGGAGAGAGGAGAGAGGGAAGAAGAGAATAAGTGGTGATGTTGGACGTCAAGCCGAAGTGAAGCTTGGCGCGGTACAGTAAGCGACCGCTTTGAGTGGCCTGATTCTTAACGACCACCAGGAATGACTACGGAGTATGCCAATTCCCAGTGGTTAAGAGAAGTCGATCAGAAGTCCTTTACTACTCAATAGTAGACAATAAATTGATATCGTCCAATTCCTCTAATCAATCACTTTCTACTTCAAATGCCCTACGGCAACTGAGTGATGCCTGAGGCCTAGTATAAGTCACGTGAAACTGTTCGGGATCTGTTGCTTGGCTTCATCATCGCGCTCAACATCGAACCACTCACTCAGTCACTTTGCCGTCAGCTAACCTCTGTAATGGCGCCGTCAGAGCCGACCGTCAAACGGTCATTGTCAACGTTTTCTGAACAGCCCGCTGAGCCTGAAGCTAAGCGAATCAAGCGCCCTTACCACCACCACCATCGTTTACGTGAACCGGTTAACTTGAGCTTGCCGGAGCCTGCTATCACCGACGAATCCTATGTCGACCAGATTATGAGTCGCATTATAGGCCAGTCATTACAAGACTCTGGGTTTGATATCGCGGATCCTCTCGCAGTCGAGAGTTTCCGCGATGCAGCGGAGGAGTGTATGTTATGATACTAATAGGTATCTTTAGAAGCATTGTTGACAAGGATTCTGTTAGATCTTCTACGACTTGCATCATACGCGCGCACGTCTATGCTTTCCAGCCGACGCCTCCAACCTATACCTAACGATTTCGAATACGCTTTGAAGCGCCACTCCTTGCCTGTCGATTCACTCCTCCCCCACCTACAATCTCCCCTGAAGGTCGAACCCATCGCTACCCAGCTTCTTAGCCCCCCGCCAGAAGACGAGGACGATTTCAAGATCCTACCTTCTCTCGAGCCACATTTAAGTGGCGAGGATGATCGCGCCAGAAGTCCGTACATTCCGAAACATTTCCCAGAGTTCCCGAGCAAACATACCTACCGCCACACACCAGTTTTCACCGAGCGAGAACGAGATCCGCGTAAGATTCGTGAGCGCGCAGCGGACGATGGACGGCACGGGGAAGAAGCGTTGCGCAAACTAGCTCGGGCGGCATTCAAAGACAACCAGCCCGGTTCCGGGGGCGGTGACAAGAAGCAGTGGGGTCGGAAAGCAGAGACTTTCGAGAGCATGTTTGAGAGGACAGTTAAGGGGCTGTCCAAAAAGGTGGCCTCGGGCAGCTCTAAGGCGATGGAGGTCGATTTTGGTGCCACCGGGGAGGCTGAAGCAAAGTCGGGTAGATCCAAAGGCTTGACTGGCATGGAACTACCGCCCATTATAAACTGTGAAAGGGATTTTTGGCGGCGGAACGCTGTCTCGGGAAGGCAAAGGCCGGAGGAGAAGTCAAGCGATGCGAAGCATACTCCAGACTTGTCAAGAGTTGAGAGTTGGGTAAGCACATGAGAGCCGGACAGTTGGTTGGGACGACAAGCATCATAGGGGCGCCGGGCGTTTCGAATTTTTCATTGTTTATAGCATTATTCGATAAGATACCCATGTGAAGTATAATTGAAATTGTCATGCGAATCGCTATCATGTCCCGTATCCGTAAAGCAAGCTAATTCCAACTCAAACTCCGTAAATGTGATATGGTATTCTCGCTGGTATTAAGCCTTCGAACTATCTCGCCTCGATTTTTCGCTTCGCATCTTCTTCTGCTTGTCGAATTGGTTCCCATGAAGTCGTCTCGACAGTCAAACCACCTGCGCATCTGGGGGAGGGTCAGTTCATTCGCAGCCTTTCCGTGTGAATCAAAACTTCAAATGACCTACCGTCTGAACAACCGCACCACCGGCTTGCAGACCACCACTCCTGGCTTGGGTATGCCATCTTGCGGAGGGTTGCATGAATATTGTACCATTTCCAGAAGCTTGCACTTCTCGAGTTCTACCGTGCCACCCTTGCGGCGCTTTTCCTGAAAGTTCCTAGTTACGATGTTCACATGATCTGGGAGCTTTTCGGCGGAGAAGACAGGGACGAGGGGCGCCATTGATGGCGATTTGCGACTTTGCGGGATAGGGAGGAATTGTTCGTAAGATATTCAGAGCTTTATATGTACGATAGGAGTGTGGACGGTTGTGCTTGGGGAGAGGAAGTCGGATGGAGTGGGAGCGGAACAACCTAAATTGTCGGAGCTATTTGGTTAAGCCGCCGATACTAGTCTATCATTCATCACCCGTCATCCATCCAACTCCCATATTCTGGATGATATGGGTCTAGCTTTGTGGGCCGTTGTTGATGGATTTGCCTGTGGGATGCTTTTGAGGTGACATAAAATCAATGACACCCGACTACTAGGCTCCTGCAAATGGCTGCCAGTTTCGGGGAGAAACTGCTACTAGAAGTGCATGAGGAGCGCTTGGACGAGGTATTCGCTTTTCCATTTTATCTGTGATAACTCAAAAGGGCAGAATGCGATATGTACTAACCTCCGGCTTAGCTGCTGCACGACTTGAGAGTCCTCCATCGTTGGGATTTCCAGAGCACTCGAACCTGTTTCGGTATCGCACCAATTGATGAGCTTTTGGAGCTCTTTTGGCCGTCCTCTCAGCCTCTACGTAACTTAATGAGTATAGAGGAGAATAATGCCGATGATCAGGTCGATTATACCTCCACCACCGCAGAGCATGGACTGACACACTTCGAAGTACCCGTGCAATCGGGGTTTCCTAGCCGACCATATCCCGTCCTAGAGATTTCTAGCACCTCCTCTGCGGC
This sequence comes from Aspergillus asperescens, assembly GCA_027569075.1. Lineage (NCBI taxonomy): Eukaryota > Fungi > Ascomycota > Eurotiomycetes > Eurotiales > Aspergillaceae > Aspergillus > Aspergillus asperescens. Next base: position 33,921 of record JAPDEH010000030.1, on the reverse strand, counting down.
TGGAAAATCTCAGATGTTATATTATATGAGTGCTCGGGCGGTGTTGCCATCTATATTCAACGGAATCTCGCTTGACGGCTTCGACTCCGCCGTCGTCTTCATTGACACTGATGGCCGCTTTGACGTCGAGCGTCTACGTATCGTCGCTCGCGGAATTGTCCAAAGCAAACTTCAGATGGGAGTTGAAGATTCCTCCCTCAGTACCTTGCTAAATGACTCCATCGAGGCTATGCTTCTTAAGTCCCTGCAACACGTCCACGTTTTCCGGCCGCAGTCGTCTTTGGCATTACTCGTTACGCTGCAATCCCTAGACGCATATTTACTCGAACTTCCACGCCATTTTTCAACTAAACGACCCCTTCAAGCTATCTTCATCGACAGCGCAACCGCCTTCTTTTGGCAAGACAAGCTACATGACGAAATCGCCCGTACGGAAGATATCGGCCGATCCGTAGCCGACATCGAACGGGAACGCAGCCAGAAAGAGAGTTTCCACCTCACAGATATATACGCAGATCTAGTTATAAGTTTGAAGCGCCTACAACACATCTTCGATTGCGCCGTCATATATACTGCTACATCCTCTAGTGGGAAATCAATGGAGAAATCATCCGTACCCTATGGGTCCTATAACCCGCTAGACACCGCGTTGAAGACACCGTCCTTTCGTTCCCCATTACCGCCTCCTTGGGGTTTGTTCCCGACACTGCGGCTAGTGATTCAACGGGAGGTAGTTCGTCCGTTCCCACCTAGTGTGACCGTTCATGAGGCTCAGGGGGATGCTCATATGCGGCAAGAGTTGGTTATGCGAGGGGAGTTCGTGGGATCGGTGAATGGATGGGGACGAGAGGACTGGCCGCGAAGGATACTGGAGGAGCTAAAGAGCCGAGGAGGCGGGCAGTTTACTATTAATATTGAGCGAGAGGGCGTTCACTTTTAATTGAGGCTGTACTCTGCCAAAAACATAGAGAGCATATGAGGCTGGATATATCAGTTTATCAATTAGCCTTCTACAGCCGCCAATAGGAGTAGTCGGCTACTCTAGGTCCGCTCGTAGAAAATGGTATATATTATGATTGTCATTATTGGAGCTTCATTTTCATTGTAAGCCGGGTTAACTATGTCAAAATAGGATATACTGATATCTATATATCAAAGTCTGATCAGCTAAACAACTTCCCTATGACCTCCACCGTCGTGTTTCCCCCGCTAAAGACAATCCCTACATCCCAACCCGCCGGCGCCTCCTTCTCAACAAGCCGCCGAAACTCCTCGTTATACAAGCAAACAGCCAAACCCACAACAGCACTCGGCTCAACAACCACCTTCATCCGTTCCAAGACGAGCCTCATAGCCGCCTTTATCTGCTCCTCGGAGACAGAAAACACGCCGGCCACTTTCTTCTTGTCTGAAATAACCTCCCAATTCAGCACACCCACCGGCGTCCTTAACCCATCCGCAATCGTCAACGTCTTCACACCCTCAACCCTCTGCCCGGCATCAAGCCCGCGTCGACAATCATCTGCACCCTCAGAACTCGGCTCCGCACCAAAAACCTTCGTCTCCTTATCCGAGAAAAAAGTCGCAACTCCCGAATTCAAACCCCCGCCTCCAATCGGCGTAATCACCGCATCTAGCCCTTTTCTGCTGCTCCCAGTCCCATGCGTGCTCAACTCAGGCTTCCCCTTCACAGCCTCAAGATACTGTGTATGCATCTCTAACCCCGTCGTCCCTTGGCCGCATATAACATTGAAATCGTCATAGGGTGGCACAAGGATAGCCCCTGTGCGCGCTTGGACGTCCGCAACAACAGCTTCCCGCTCCACACTCGTTGACCCGCTGAATATCACCTCTGCGCCGTGTGATTGGGTCCCTGCAATCTTGGAGGGTGTGCTGATTTTCGGCATGATGATGTACGCGGGGACTCCGAGGGTGGAGGCGGCGAGGGCGAGGGCTTGGGCGTGGTTTCCTGTTTCCAACACTAGTTAGTACTCATTCAACCAGGTACATAGATGAGTATGTACTAAGCACTAGTAGTTGGAGAGGGGATACAAACCGGAACTATGCGTAACAACGCCTTTCCTCTTTACTTCATCCTCCCCCACGCGCTCAATCAACCTTAGCAAGGCATGGAATGCGCCGCGTGCTTTAAACGCGCCGGTGCGCTGGTAGTTCTCGCATTTGAAGAAGAAGTTTATCTTGGGTTGCGCCGGGGGGGAGCCTTCGAAGGGAGTTCCGAGGAGAGCATTGGGGGTCTGCGGGGTTGAGGCGATAGTGTTGAGGGTTTGGTTGGTTAGGAGCGGGGTGCGATGGACGTAGGGGGTTATCAGGGTGTAAGCTTCTTGGATGGAAGCCGGCGTCGGGAGTGAGAGTACCATTTTGGTGAACTTTGAATGGTGATGAAGGTCTTTTCTGAAGGAGAGGGAGCGAAGGACACAGTTGGTGGGGTGAATGCGTAGTTAGAGCGCCGTGGGAAATTTGGAGTTGGGAATCATCTCATTCTCCACAGATTTGCGAAATCGGGAGGTCGAAGTTTGCTCCATCTACGATTTTAGTAAGACAATAGGTTCTGCCAATGCTTATATTGGTATTATGATATGAACAGAAAATCAAGTCATGGTACATTCGTAACTTTTCCCAGCCCAGGTTTATACATCGCATTAAATTATTTCTGGTTCTCAGGACGGAGAGAGCGGACAGCCTTTCCAGCGCGCCAGATCTCGAGATCACGGATGTCCTGCATCTCCTTCTCGTACTTCTCGCGGTAGTCCTTCTGGGAGTTGTAATCCAGAGAGCGCTGGGTCTCTGTGCCATCGCGCACGCTGTCGTAGAGTTCGTTGAACAGAGGCTTCAGGTTGTCCTTGAAGCGGCTGGACCAGTCGATGGCACCACGGCGGGCAGTCGTAGAGCAGGCGGCGTACATCCAGTCCATACCGTTACCACCGATCAGAGGGTACAGGGACTGGGTAGCCTCCTCAACAGTCTCATTGAAAGCCTCGGAGGGGCTGTGGCCACGCTCACGGAGGACCTCGTACTGAGCAAGGAACATACCGTGGATACCTCCCATGAGGCAACCGCGCTCACCGTAGAGGTCAGAGTAGACCTCCTTCTCGAAGGTGGTCTCGTAAAGGTAGCCGGAACCGACAGCGACACCCATAGCGATAGCACGCTCCTTGGCGTTGCCAGTCACGTCCTGGTAGACGGCGATGGAAGAGTTGATACCACGGCCCTCACGGAAGAGGGTGCGGACGGTACGGCCGGATCCCTTGGGAGCGACGAGGATAACATCGACATCCTTGGGGACGTCGACCTTGGTCTTGTCCTTGAAAACGGGGGAGAAGCCGTGAGAGAAGTAGAGGGTCTTGCCCTTTGTGATGAGGGGCTTGAGAGCGGGCCAAGTCTCACTCTGAGCTGCGTCGGAGAGCAGGTTCATGACAATAGTACCCTTCTGGACAGCCTCGGTAACGTCGAAGAGGTTCTTGCCAGGAACCCAGCCATCCTGGACAGCCTCCTTCCAGGAAGCACCGTCCTTGCGAACACCAATAATGACATTGAGGCCCTGGTCACGGAGGTTCAGACCCTGGCCGTGACCCTGGGAACCATAACCAATGAGAGCAAGGGTGTCGTTCTTGAAGTACTCCTGCAGCTTCTCACGGGGCCAGTCTGAACGTTCGTAGACAGTCTCTTGGGAGTCGGCGAAGGTCATGGTCTTGATGCCACGGACTGGAGCGATGGGGGTGGTCACACGAGGAACGGCATTGGCAGCAACCTTTGCAAGAGAGGGCCGGGGGAGGGCGGCGGAGACGGTGGATCGTGTAGCGGCGACACGGGCCACACGGAGGGCACGGGGTAGACCACGGGAAGCCATTGTGTAAGGATTGAGGGAGTGGAGAGGAGATTGGAGGGATTGAAGGGGTTGGAAATGCGAGAGAATGGTAGGGAAAAAAAAAAAAAAGTCACCCAAGGAAGGGGAGTAGAAGCTTATAAAGTGGTTGCTGGGGGAGGACCATTTGCACGTGATTCGGAATTGGAGCCATGCTCCCCGGTAGACGGGGCCGATGTCGGTCCGCCTTTCTCTGCATCTTGGAGTCATCGTCAAGTTCCGTCAGCGTGGGACGATTAAGCGATATCCTTGAGCTCTAGACTTTAGCGGACTTCACGATTGCTTGTGACAGGGTGGCCCACGCTTGAATCCCCTGTATCAAAGAACTTGTGCGAGTCTGCTCGATGACTCCCAGAGTCCTCGCCTCAGAGCGTTTATTGGGGCCATGTTTGGTGCCTGAGGTGTCGACCAGATATCAAGGTGTCAAGGTGTCGACCAAGTGCTAGAGGTACTCTTGTACAACCTGACGGCATATCAAGTCTCTAGAGTGACTCTTCGGGGAAGACTACGTTTCAGAGTGCTTGCTCCCGCTCCGCACTTTGACTTTCGCATGATCTTCAGCCCACTTTAGTCTCAAAAGCGATCCTGCAGCTTTTCGACAAGTTTTCCTTGACACTTGTCCCTCTGCGCAACTGTTTTCATCTTCTTGGACTCAAGACGTCGAGTCCATTGAAAAAACTGATTTCTAACTATCCTTTATTTTAATCCTCCTCCCTCTCTACAACCCTTCCGTTGGCCATGTGCAGCCTTAGAAGATGAATTTCTTTTCCGCCTTCGGTGATCTGCCACAAATCCAGACCCGAAAAGCACTACTCCTCCTCGACTTTCAGAACGACTTCGTTCGCTCAAATGGCGCTCTTCATATACCGAACACGGCGGAAATCCTCGAGATCCTTCCACCACTTGCGAACGCTTTCCGTCGCACGGGTGATGTCGTCTGGGTCCGCTCGCATTATGAGTCACGGCAACCGCTGCTCAGCGCTGACGGTCAAGATCTGGTCGTTATAAACCGCGCCGAAGACGCGATCAAGAAGCAGTCAACAGATCCTGAACAAGAAGACCCTGTGCATGAAGAGGCTTTTCTTTCCACCGAGACCCCGCATTGCTGCCTACCCCAGACCACTGGATCTCAATTCCCTGCCCCACTACTCGCCGCTATCGATACCAACTCGGATACTCTGATTGAGAAATCGGAGTATTCTGCCTTGCAATCTTCGTCGCTGGTTCTTTCTTTACGTACCCGCTTCATAACCGAACTATACCTCTGCGGCTCCCTTTCCAACGCCTCGATCCACGCTACCGCACTTGACGCCGTCCGTCACGGTTTCTCTCTTTTCCTTGTCGAGGACTGTTTAGGCTACCGGAATTTCTCCCGCCACGAGGAGGCTATGCGACGCATGGCAGACATCTTAGGAGCGAACGGCATTACCTCACAAGAGCTTCTGGGGGAACTTGACCGGCAGGAAACCGATCAGATCGCACGCAGCGAACCTCGACTAGCACGGCCTGTACCCCCGGCCGGTATTGAAGGAGATTTGGAGGATCTCGATGTGAAGCTCAACAAAGCCTCGAACATTGAGCCAGAAAGCCCTGACCCTCCTTTGAGACGTCAGAGGCTCGACGACATCCTGGCCGAAGTGTCTGACGACGAGCATGGTCACCTCAAGGAGCTGGCAGAACTGACCCGTGGACGGAATCGCTCTTATTACGTTGAACGGGGTGGGCCCTCGCATGTCTCTGGGTCAGGGGACAAACCGGCGCGGGCAAAGGTACGCCGTAAACGACCTGACCAGAATGAGTCCGGCTCATCGCGAGTGGAGCCCCGACGAGTCAGGAAGTCGAAGCCGGCTATGAATATCTGTCGCCCAGGCGATGTCATTGGGGAGGGTGATTCCCGGATTGTCTATGAACTTGAATTGCCAGAGAATGCTTTTGAAAGCATTCGCGACGAAGTGTCCTGGCAGAAGATGTTTCACATGTCCGGGCAGGTGCCCCGTCTCGTTGCCGTGCAAGGAACACATTCACCTGATAGTTCGATACCAATCTACCGCCATCCCGCAGACGAGTCACCGCCACTAGAGGCTTTTACTTCTACTGTCGACCGGATTCGCGTTATTGTGGAACGTATTCTCGGACACCCTCTAAACCATGTCCTCATCCAACTCTACCGTGATGGGCAAGATCGAATCTCCGAGCATTCGGATAAGACTCTCGACATTGTTCGTGGTTCATCCATCTGCAATGTCAGTCTCGGCGCCCAGCGCGTCATGGTACTCCGTCAGAAAGGCTCGGAAAACGAAGAAGGCTCGGGTAGACATTCTCAGCGTGTGCCCATGCCACACGAGTCACTTTTTGTCTTGGGCGAGAAAACAAATACTTGCTGGCTTCATGGCATCAAGCCGGATAAACGTCAAGAGTCAGAGAAGGCGGTGGAGGAGCGCGCGTATGGGGGCCAAAGGATATCGCTAACTTTCCGGCACATCGGCACCTTCTTAGGCCCTGCTGGCGATACTATTTGGGGCCAGGGTGCCGTGTCGAAAAACCAGAGCGAAGCGCATCCTGTAATCCATGGAGATGCGGAAGAAACCGAGCGACTGGTGCGCGCTTTTGGAGACGAGAACCGGTCTACCGATTTTGATTGGGATGCTGTTTATGGCAAAGGCTTTGATGTTGTCAACTTTGTCACGCCTACTACTACAAAACTTGTCCTGGGCCAAGATGAAGTAGCAAATCTGCGAGTTCAGCTTGGCTTAAGCGAGAATGGTATCCGATACAACAGAACACCGCTTCATGCCGTGCAGTCGGACGACGAGGCGAAATTGCCCCTGTATATTGATTCTGACGGTACGAAAATTTCCGGTGACCGTGAGATACTGAGTTACCTCACACAGCGCTCTTCGGACTCTGAACGACCAGGAATTGAGGTGTTGCGTGGTGGCGATGAATTATCCGACATCGATGACCTACTTGTGAAATGGCGGAAACATTGCGACAACAGCGAGAATGCCGATTTTGAAGCATTGATCCCGTGGGAAGAAACTCTAACAGGTCAACACTATCTCGGTGGTAACGCCTTAGCAATCGACGACTGTGCTCTCTGGCCTGTCCTGAGAGAGATTGTCCAAAATCTAGGGCCCTTCTCAGACAAGACATATCCCAGTCTATCTCAGTACTATAACCGATTCGGGAAGCGTGGCGTTGTCAGAACGGTCCTCGAAGAATTAAAGTGATCGCGCCATTTAGCATCTGGCTTAACTAGAACTCGTAGCTACGATGAAATGAGACTTACGATCACCATGTAATGATAACCAACGACAATCGCGGCTTTTTGCTTACTTTGTGATTTAATTATAAAGCGATAAATACGATTCATATACATTTGATGTACTGTCTTCCCTGTTGATATATTTATTGACTTGATACATAGCCCAATACCCATCAGTTATTTGCAGGCATTTACCATCAAAATTATTTGTCTTTAAGACATACTTTGGCGCCGCACCACCGCACACAACACCTTTAAGGAACGCATCGGCAACGACACCCGAACCTTCTGCATTGGTATGGGCGTGGTCATTTGGGTAGAACGAATTGAACTTGTCCGCACCGAGGGCCTCGTAGATGCTAGCCGTATAAGCTCTGTGGTCCACATACTCAACGCCTGCCAACTCGGCGTATTCAACAAAGCGACCCGCTGAATAGGAAAACTTGCCGGTTTCCCAGGGGCTGTTCGGGGTTTGGCTAAATATCAGGACGTGCGCACCATTTTTCAAGAACAACTGCGCAGCATTCTCCAGATACTTAAGGAAAGCGAGGACGGCTTCGGCCACGCCGTCGTACACAGTGTCGCAGGTCTCATCACCTGTACCTAGACAGTCTCTACGGCCGTTGTCGTTGAAAAGAGACCCTCTATCGTTATTTCCGAACTCGATGACAACATAATCGCCTTTCTAGAAGGAGTCCGCGATCGCCTGGTTTGAGATCTTGATAGAGACGCTGTCCCGATGTAGTCGCCCCATCCTAGGATATATACTTAGATGAATGCTTCCTTGGAGGGGCTTGAAAAGTGCATACCGGGAGTGCTGGACGCCATGGTGGAGTCACCAGCCAGATAGATTGTCTGTGCTAGCGCATATGGAAGAAGAGAGAGAAAAGAAATGGCAGTGGACTTCATTTTGAAAAAATATGACTGCTTTCTTGGTTCGAAACCTTAGTTTTCTCTTGGGAATGAAGATATATACTCGATCAAAATGCGAATCTATGCCTCTTTATATACCCCTCCGACCTCATACATCCCAAACTGCGCATCGCCACCTTTTCTTCAGTGCGTTCGAGGTTCGTATACGTGGAACATTCCGTCAGGTTCAGCGTTTTACCCCCCGACGAAGGGTTTGTCTATCAAACATTCTACCGATTACCGAATAAACTCCGCATGGGAGGGGGTATGAATCTCGGCCCAGCAAAGTTTCGTTTCGCGACATCTGTCGTCATCAGCCTTGTGACTGAAGGTCTCATACTATGAGCGTTTCGCATAGATCTCCTTCTGCATGGTGGTGGGGAAACGTCAATGCATCAGGTTGTTATTGCGTAGGGATGTGGCTATCTACTGACCTACAACACCAGGATATTGTTAGGGGAAGATGGAAATAAGAGACATAATCAGGAGAAACTTGCACCCAATAACCCAGACAAGCCACTCGAGATTCATGCAGAATATATCAACCCCACGCGTCCAAACTGACGATGATCATCCACCAGGGCTGGCGCTAAGATGTCTCTCTCTCCACCTATTAGAAACCTATTAGAAACCTGTTCGAGATCGAATACCACCTTAGTATTCAGTTCACCCGTCCATGGTGCGTAAATATGCCCTTTTCGTCAATCGTCATGATGGGGGAATTCCGTAGACTCCCGGGTGCTTGAACAAGCAACCCTGGCGGGAGGTTTCTTGTCTGTTACTGGTGTTCTTGGTTTATGACCTTGTATTCTAGGATATGTGTTGTATTGGTATTTGGGAATATTTCACGGGTGAGTAGTAGTTCTCCATCGTGCTGCATGTTTTGAGCAAATATTTGCAAATTATTATTCTGACTCATCATACATACAACGAATGTATATTTCATTCACCGGGCAAGATGGCCGAGCGGTTAAGGCGTTAGATTAGAAATCTAATCCCTTCGGGGTCCAGAGTTCGAATCTCTGTCTTGTCGATTTCTTTTTGCTCCATTCTTTTTTTTGTCTGCTCATTTAGCGACTTAAAATAATTTCTTGACTCTCCTTTGAGCGAATGCTGGAATTTTCCTGATACAAAGTTTCGGTAGATTAAGGCTCAAAGTTTCCTAGCGGCAGACCGACCAAGTAGCTGTACCATTTGGGCTATGAGTTTTGCTCGGAAATATGTGCTGCTCCCACAGTCTAATCTATCGAAAACAAAATCATTTGCAACAGGTTCCTATAGCTTTAAAGTGAAATGTTAGTGACTTGTGCAAATATATCATCCTTGAGGCCATGCCATGGGTGCACCCAACAAGACCTCCAATGCTTGCCCACACCGCAACTCTTATAAGCTTTACTGTGCACTTTAGGAACATTTCCCCTGAGGCATGGTACTGACATAAAGGTTGTAGATCAAATGAGTCTAAAATCCCAGGCGGTCAAGTATCTTGACTGGCTGCCCCTCACTCTCATTCCTACATTTTAGGATGACCTCTTCCGATTGCATCCTTAAGATGTCGGAATTACTCAAACGCCAAGGTAAGATTGCGCGGAGAACAGCATCCATATCCGCAACTTTGTCGATACCCTGGATAATTGTTGGGTGTTTTACATCAAGCTTCTCCAGCTCATCCTCCCATGCCTTTGCCACATCCCACTGAACCCCATCTTTAGTCGCCTGCGGGAGTGGTGATGGGAAACCTTGAAGTTTTGCCGCCCTCAGCGCCAACTGTTCGCTATCCTCTTCACCTGACCAGCCTCGAAGCTGGCCACCAGCACCATCAAATGAGCGAAGGAATTCATAAGAAGGATGTAGTATACACGCAAAGTCATAGTCAATGAGGGCCGTAATACGCTTTGTATTGGTGTCATATAAGATATTACTGGTGGCTGTGAAATAATTAAGCACGATTAGCTTCAAGCCTGGGTATAAGCGGCCAGGCTCAGATGCAACGAAAAACTCACTGAAATCCGCATGTACAATAGTCTTCTCTTGGCTTGAGCTTAAGGATTTAAATTGGGCTAGGACGCCATGCTCAACAAATTGGTCAAGACGTTTCCTGATTCCGTTGGCATGCCACCCTTGGATATAGGGGTTTACATGCGCCCTTTGAAGGGCCACTTCAAGTCGGCCTTTAAAAGAGGCTTCGTATGAAAACCAAGGTCCAGTGCCCACGCTTGTCATGGCTGTACTTATTATAGAACCATTGTTATCAAAGGTGACCCCTCCGAATGTAATGCCTTGTGGAAGCTTATAGTCATGTAATGCTTTCAACAGCCCTGCCATTTGTGCAAAGACACTGCTCTTTTCTTGAAAATCCATGGCGTCAAAAATCTCATCCAGCGGAGTGCCTGGCACCAGCTCTTGGAGAATCCAGCCTTGTGAGGAGTTTGGTGCAGCACTCCCCCAACCATATATTTTTGGCACAACATGTGGCTTGAAGTTACCAAGGGCCACTTATTATAGCAACTTCATTCTCAACACGTGTATTTTGATTCATTCCTTCGGCATTCGGATTAGTGAGACGCATAATGAACTGCCGAGTGCCGATAGGAATATCAACGCAGCCGGGCTTGTGGGATTCATTTGGAGTTGCCTGGGCTAAGGTGGTGGGCTTGGGGAGGGAGACGTGGTAGACAAAGTTGTTATACTTGAAAGGGCATTCAGGGTCGTACTGGATAGGAACGATAACAGCATTTTCCTGAAATTCGTGTCCAGTTAGCGTCTAGGCCCATCAGGAAACAAGACGTTGAAAGGAGAACCTGGAGGTTGAATTGGTTACGGAGCAGATCCTATATAAAACCAAGTCTTGCTTGATAATTGGTATGGTTGTGGGTCGTGCCTGCCATGTTGAGCTAAATCGAGTGTACCACTGTACAGTCTGGTAGAGTTACAGTGACCTTGGAAGGAAGCAAGGCCACTAAACCTCTGGCTTAATTACTCAGCAAGATCATGTGCTGGCCTGGATGAGGTTCCCAATTGTCAACAAAGGGGCCCGATCTATCTTGCACCATCGTTGGCACTGCGATTTCGCCCACCCGAAATGATTGGCGTGAAGCCGTTTGGGTATCTACGGGTCCAGGGCCATTCAACTTGCCCGATAAGAACTACAATAATTGAGCGGCTGCGAGCGCATTGCTCTTGTTGGTTGCAGCTTCTTAACGGCATAGATCACTACAGTACGAAGGACACTATCTTAGCAGAGAGGCTGTGGGCTGCAAAAAACATCTATTGAGAACCCAGTGCATTTATCATCTTAACCGCTGCTACATAGAGTGAACTTCATGGGAGAAGCTTCGAAATCGGCTCAGGTTGACGCGTCCTGGATCCACTTGATCCCATACTTGGCCTTCTCATTCAGCTCGTCCTCCGAGAGGTTGTTGAGGCCCAGGTGGTAATGAGGCTTTGGCACATGGCGGCCCCTCTCGAAGCCCGGACGCCCCAGGAGCTTTTGCAGCCACTTCTTGATGTTGGGGAAGTCGTCGATGCTAGACAGGTCGCAGTACTCTACGCTACTGTGTCAAAGATATTTCAACACACGGGTAGGCAGAAGAGAGAGCTTACTGTGCCCCGCAACCCAGGGTCATATGGCAATGTCGGCGGTGGTGACGCAGTCACCGACCAAGTATCCAGAAGCGTTCTTGGCCAGCCGGCCGTCCATGATATGGTAGAGGCGACGGGTTTCGTGAACGTAACTGCCAAGAGAATATGGGTTCTTCTCAGGAGCAAACCCTACGGCAAGAGGAAACTTCAGTGAGTTACTCAACAAGCTAGCAGCAGCTTTTAGTCATACTTGCGAAGTGATTTGCTTGACCCTGCATGGGACCGACACTCCCAACCTGCCACATGAGCTAAACAATCGAGTTGGTGATAAGATGTAATATATTTCTAGTCTTTCAAGCGGCACATACCGAAGAGGTCACCTCCCAGTGTTCTTTGGTGCCAAAAGAATAGGAGATGGTGTGATCCTTATCGTATTTGGCCACAGGTATTGGAGGATTGCGCCGCTCTCGAATATCTCCTGGCCGTTCGCATCTTTATCGGTGAGGGCGGGAATGCGGCCGTTGGGATTGATTTCCAGGAGCCAAGGCTCCTTCTGCTCATTTTGAGTACGGGCAATCTAGTGAAACTGCCGTAGCGATGGTAATTGTTAGTACTCATCCGTCCGCTGCCGGGGCTGCTTTGGAGCAGCAGAAGTCTCGATACCTGATACGAAAGGCCTGACTCCTCCAACGTAATTGAGATCTTGATACCATTGGGAGTGCCCTCTGTATAGAGCATGATATCCGACGGGGTAGTCATTGCAGATAAGCTTTCGGGACTGTGTCTGTAGAAGGATCCTGGACAGAGAGTATTGCTGAAGAGATACGAGTCGATTTTGTACGGAACGAGAAGTCAAGGTCGAGTGTTGCAACCTTTGTATATGTTAAAAGCCTCGAGATCCTCAGAACGTTACACCCTGACTGCCCTAGGGCCTGTTGGAATTTAAGTTATAAATAGGCAGCTGAGAAATGATATTGACTAGAAATTGGAAGCTGAAGTAAATACTACGCCTAGACACGAGAACGATTTACCTACTGCCCTGCCATACACCTGTTACCACCTCTGGAAAGACAAGCGAGATTATGCTTACCTTGATTTGGTACACTTGGTACCTCTTTTTGGCGCGGATGGAAATAACTAGATGTGCCTTGAGTCAATAATCGAACTAGAATCCTGGATGGATGTTTAATCTGACCTCCAGGCTCTCTTGACTGAAATAGACGTAGCGGGACTGCAACCTGCCAGGGACCTAATACCCGATTTGGACAAGACACTGCTAATCCATGGATCCATCATTACCATGCATCAACGGGTCAGCCTGAGTTCGTGGGCCGAACTGAAGTCACGGTGTTCTGGGATCCGGGATTTGTATTACCAATCCAATCTTACTAACTAGTACCTATTCAACCACAGCCACTTACCCAGAATTTGTCCCTTCATCAGTAAATCTGTTTACCTACACATCACCTCTCTTTCAAAGCCCCACGATTTTCCAGGGCTCCCTAGGGAATTTCGTAATTAGCCATGGGTCCCTCGACAAAGCGCCCTCTTCTCTTCGTTCACTCCAATGGCCCCACGCATATGCATCTCCGAGACGATATTGTCAAGAGCGAGATTCGACACCACATAATGGTTGACATTGGTAGGGCCCGACGAAAGCCGCTACGGAACCCGCAAGTCGGTGTACTAATGCAGCCTTCAACTGATGTGGAGATGCAACACCGCAAGTCGAGGCCCTCGACCAAGACGTGCTAGAGATGACGAGCCACCAGCTGCATCATCACCGGGTGGCCAACCACTCGTTCCTCTCGGGTTTCTGTTCTGGGACCAGCATCCGCTGATTGTTCTGGAGAAGCAGTGGGAAACGGATATGTTTTCAGCGTATGAAATCGCCTTGGCTGTGAGCGAAGGGAAGAACCAGATGGCAAAGAGTAAGAAGACAGAGAGCCATTTGATCGTATCCATGAAGCACCCTGTACTCATCTCCTAGAGCAGATGATTTAGCTGGGGGGTTCTGGTTTCCATTTGCCTTCCGAGCATCAAACTTCCTTTATCACTTCCGACAGACCCTTACCAGCCCTGACATGCTCGCCGCTGTATCCTGCGTATGGGAGAATACGTTCCAGATGATGGCTCTACAGCGGTCTTTGGGTACCATCTCCTGTATTCAGGCGACCTTGGCCGACCCAGATTTTAAGTAGAGCGACGGCTAATAGCGTGATCCGAGCGGTTCTAGCTTCCATCTGCTACAATATAAGAGCAGCGGAGAGTATCATCGATGGCGAAATGTGTCTTTCTGGAGCGGCTTATATTGACCATCCACCAGTTTGTTTCCTCGGAATTTTCTCAGGCATTGATCTATATAAAGGCTTGGGACGACTAATTTCCGCGAAGGGCGGAATGGAGAATCTGAAAAACGACAAGGACCTTCGATTGATGGTATTCTAGTACTCATTGACTTTCATTCCTGCTCGTCTATCACAACCATCATGCTGACCGGCGTTGCTACAGGGTTGATATCACAGCAGCCCTGCTCTTCACTTTAAGGTCGCAATTCTCATTTCCGTGGGATCTAATACCAGAACTCCCGCTCCCAGGGTGTTTTGGCATTCTGCCAATGTCACTGCTAAAGTTAGCAGAGGAGACAGAACCCTCAGAAGACAAGTACGCTGCTCACGTCATCTCCTGTCTTAGAGATCTGTGGGCCGTTGCTGCCTTTATTAAATGCGAGGTGGCAGTCAATGGGAACACTCCATGGAAGGATGAAGAATCCATGGGCCTTTGACTCAACCCAATCGCACATCGTTTGCTTTCCCTATCCCCGACATCTGAATCCACTTCACAGAGCGGCTCAATCGTAAACGCAATACAGCTAGGGCAGATACTTTGGATCATCTGGATCAAACGCAGATATAGATCATACCCTAGCCCCTCCGCAGTATATGCATCAAAGTTGTTAAGCCTGATATCGGATCAACGAGTATGGGCTGTCGCAGCGGATTTCCTTTCAGTCCGGCTTTGGCTGCTCGTTCTGTGCGGTATCAGCTCTTCTGGTGCCGAGAATCAGAGTGCCGTGAACACTATTGCTGACGTAATGCAGCGGAGAAAGTTGAAATCGTGGAGCGAGGTGATGATATACGTATGCCAGATGCCTTGGGTCAGTGTCTTTGACACGTTATGTGCGGGTCTTGAAAGTAAGCTATGTCAGTGTTGAAGAAATGTTGCATGGAATATAAAGGCGTATTATATGCATAGCCATGCTAGCTCCCAACTTCCCAGGATTATTTAAGCTTAAAAAGCGCCATTTTTATATGCAGGATAATACAGTGCGCGACTTAGTGGGGAGTTATATCATCCTTTCTGTCTCTCAGTTTAAATTCCGAGACGTATGGAAGCCTTGCTGCCTTACTCAACAGAGCGATGTCGCAGCGCCGCTGTTAGTTGGCGTGACCAAGGACAAAGAACTCAGGACACAGAGCTTCATCCAATCCCTCTACTCCATAGAAAGAATAATAATCGGTGGGTTCCTAAATTCCACCTCGAGCCGAGGCACGTGAAACCGACCGAAGGTCCAAAACAGCTCGCATCCAGCGTCTCGCCGTATGAGCACTGTCTCTGCGTCAGCGCACCGGCTCTACCGAGTAACTGTAGCTGATACATAATTTAGGAGGCAAGCTACTGATATTATATTCCATCATTAGTTAGTTACTCTAGAGTACGTTTGGTGACCTAATCCTCTCTCCGCATTTTATTTCCAGCCGAGGTCCAAATCTCAATATATATACTCCGCCGTAACTACGGATGTTCATATCCTAACAACACCACGCAACACGCAAAACAAGCACATAAAATACACCGACACCATGGCCTCCAACTACTCACCCAAACACTTCAACGTCACATTCCCCCAGGAATATGTCGCCCACGTTGAAATCAACCGGGCCAAACAGCTCAATTCGTTCTTTGAGGCGTAAGTCCAAACCCAAGATATCTCCCTTAACACCCCCTCAAACCAAATCCATACTAATATCCAAGCCTATTTGTAGAATGTGGATTGAACTCGGCCAGATCTTCACCCAACTCTCCACCGACCCTGCCGTCCGCTCAGTAGTCTTCTCCGGCGCCGGCGAAAAGGCATTCACATCAGGTCTCGACGTCAAAGCCGCCTCAGAGGGCATCCTCTCCGACAACTCCGACATCTCTGACTCCGCCCGCAAAGCCTTCCACCTCCGCCGCGAAATCAGTTCCTTCCAAAACTGCGTGTCGAGCCTCGAAAAGTGTGAGAAACCCGTTATCGTCGCCATGCATGGCTTCTCATTAGGTCTGGCAATCGACCTTGCCACCGCGGCGGATGTGCGTATCTGCGCAAAGGATACCCGGTTCGCAGTGAAGGAGGTGGATATTGGTCTTGCGGCGGATATAGGCACCTTGAGCCGGTTACCGAAGGTCGTAGGGAACTATGGCTGGGTGAAGGAGGTTTGCTTGTCGGCGAGATTGTTTGGGGCCGAGGAGGCGCTGCGCGTGGGATTTGTGAGCCAGGTCTTTGATACGAAGGAGGGTGCGGTAGGGGGTGCGATTAAGCTTGCGTCTCTTATCGCCAGTAAGAGTCCCGTTGCCGTGGCAGGGACGAAGGAGTTGTTGAATTGGTCAAGGGATCACTCGGTGCAGGATGGTGAGTTAACTTCCTTTGCGCTATTATGGATTCATCGGGTTGGGCGCGAGGCTGACATGCTACAATTCAGGTCTCCGATATACAACTGTCTGGAACAGTGCTGCGCTGCAGACCAGTGACATCGCTTCGGCGCTATTGTCTGGTATCCAGAAGAGGAAGCCAACATTCGAGAAGCTCTAGACTAGACTTGTTACTACTTAGTACTGTACATAATATTGGGTGTCCGATGCTTCGAATTGAACTGAATCAAATAATTAAAATACAACTGTTACTTTGATATTCGAAAAACAAAAAGAAAGACTCGACAAGACAGAGATTCGAACTCTGGACCCCGAAGGGATTAGATTTCTAATCTAACGCCTTAACCGCTCGGCCATCTTGCCAGATTAGTGAAGGTGGTGGATTTTTTTGACGCTATCCGCCTGGGTCAAATTATTATAGTCATGTGATTCTGATCCATCTCCGCTCTTGGCGTGAGGTATCCATCTAAATCCAAGCTCATGGTTTCTATTACTGATTTCAAAACCCACATCTTCACGTACTCCGAGATCCTCTTCTAATACCCTACTTTTTAAACAATATGCCCCGCGCAGTTCGAGGTACCAAATCCCCCCTTCACAACCCATCGACGGAGCTAACAACTGAACAGGAGTTCTTATCGAATGCGACCCATCAGTGAAAGCCATTATCCTAAAATACGATGAAGAACGACACGACTACATTGTGGAGGACCTGGACGATGACCGACATCTAGTTATTAAGGAGAGTCAGTTGCTGAACTTGAAGTTGCGGCTAGGAAAGGTGAGAATCGGCCAAGCCAGTAATCCGATGAAAGGACTGCATTTGCTAAATGGAGAATTACTAGGAACTTGACGAGAAGGTCATGCAGCCTGAGGAATCAGAATCAGAGTAAACGGCAATCTACGTCTTTCCGAACTAGGGGTTTCTTGCCCGAATTCCTACCCTTCGCTTTTACGGGCCGTTTCTCCCATGACAATTTGGTAGGCTAGCCGGCTAGACAGAGACATTCTCGGGATGTGATGGGTGATACTCGGCATGTGGTGAGGTACCACTCGGGTCTGGGTCACTTAGGTTGTCATTCGAACAAGATGACTATCATCGTCCGAGTCCGATCTTCATGATCTAGATATTGCTGGTTAGCTACCTCAGTGATCTAAAGCGTGACGAGGCTTCTGCGACGCAGACACTACTCCCGAGCTAGCTGCCAAGCCGAGGCCTGTGGAATGACATTTCAGAGATTCCGCATCGGACGCGTTAGCCTCTACTTCTAGTAGAGTCTTAGAGTCTTCATGAAACCACTTCATGTTTCTTAGAGCTTGGTACCCAACTAAAACCCTCTTGCCTAGAAAGCTATCATCAATGACGGGCTTAAATTCCGGAAACACCAATGGAATAATTTACTGATCAATCCTGAATTAAAGTTTGCGTCAGTTTCGTTGTCTCTCGCTTCCGGTGGCGAGTCTCATTCTAGTCACGTGACTATATAGAATGTCCGAGAAATGACCAGATCAAGCAAGATGCTTCACATCTATATTCTCGACATTTCACGAACCATCATCCTCCATCCAGAAGAACTGAGCCGTATCGAGAACCAAAAATGCCTGTCATTGTCGTGGCTTCTTGAAAGCCGCCAAAAAATATATAAGAGTCCCCAAGCCCTCAACCATCTCGACATCATCAATCGCAGAACAAGAAATATCAAAGTCACCTAGCTCAAGAAACAAAGCATCACCACAATTCAAACTTACTACAACTCAAACACCTTATTTCTTACACCTGTCACAATGTCTCTCTTTCGAACTGTTCCCACTGCCGGAGACTTCTCTCCTCTCTTTCGCCTCTTGGATGACTACGACAACCACCGCTCCACACGAGGCCCGACCAGCGTGCGCTCCTTCGCGCCTCGCTTTGATGTCCGTGAAACTAATGACGCTTACCACCTTGACGGTGAACTTCCTGGGGTCTCCCAAAACAACATCGATATCGAGTTCACCGACCCCCAAACCCTAGTGATCAAGGGCCGCTCCGAGCGCGAATACAACTCCAACAACACCGACAAGCAACCCCAGGTTGAGGCCCGGGATGAAAACAGCGAGGTCGCCAATGTCTCCGGCGACAAGCAAGTGTCCACCAAATCGAACAAACCCCGCTTCTGGGTTAACGAGCGCTCTATCGGTGAATTCCAGCGCACCTTTAGCTTCCCGACTCGCGTCAGCCAGGACGATGTCAAGGCTAGTCTGAACGATGGCATTCTATCCCTTGTCGTGCCTAAGGCTGCGCCTCCGAGCCTGAAGAAGGTCACTATCCAAATCCAATGAGGGCACACACAAGTCAAGCACGGTGGACTGATATGAGATTACGATTGTTTCTCTCTTTGTTTTTTTTTAACTGTTTCGCATAGCTCAATTAGTTGGTACTATTGTACTTGTACCCTCTCTGGTAGTACTAGTTCTGTACTCTAGCACGTTCCTCAATTGAATTAATAACTCAATCGTTGCTCAAAACCAGCTTCTGGCTTCTTTTCACTGTTGTAGTCCTAGATTTAGATTATGAAAGGATATATATATTATTATTCTTCTTGCCGTGGAGACACTCCCTCCATTTAGACTCCGGAGTAACCATAGCTCCTCCATTAAATCTATAATTAACTACGGCCAACTCCTCTCCGCTCGTCAGCGAAGTCTTCAGCCACAGTCAAAATTGACAGAACCCCCCTCGTACACATGAGGATGAGAGAGCCCCACTTGGTCCTTGCTTGGAAATTAAACATAAGTGTTAGCCATACATTGTGAACTCCATTCATAACAAGAATGACTCGCTCCGACATTATATTCTACCGATACGCGCTTTGAAATAAAGTTGCAATAGTCGCAATTATTTGTCATGTATTGGGCAAGATGGCCGAGCGGTTAAGGCGTTAGATTAGAAATCTAATCCCTTCGGGGTCCAGAGTTCGAATCTCTGTCTTGTCGATTCTCTTTTTTTTTTCTTTCTCTTCCCTTCTGGCGCAAACAACCCAGGTCCTTTTTATTGTTTTTGTGTTTTCTTTTATCGACTTGCACCCACAAATCGTCTCGTGGAATTGCGGTGGATTCTACCTTGTAGGCCGTTGCAAAAATCCATTCTTGTTGAAATTTTAGAAATCTGTCACATCCTGTTGTTAGATCTATCCTAACTAATCTGAATTAAACGCCTTAGTCTTCTCTATGTAAATTTTCATTATCCTGAACAACCGGCTCCTCAGACGGTGCTGTCCAGCCCGTGCCAGCCTGAGCAATTGATGCAATGACTGTGATCACAACGCCACCGAGAAAGAGCATTTTAATAGCGTGCCCATAACTCTGCATGGCGACTTCTCTCTCCACACCGGTCAGCGTCCCTACCAATGCAGGACTGCCGAGAAGTTTGTGGACAAGGCCATCTTTTCCAGATAGGCCATTCCGAGCGAATCCGTCCTCCAAGCCCGCTTTTAGTTCACGCTGGAAGAACCCACCACCTATGGCTGATCCGAAACTGCCCGCGAACCCTCGAGACATGCCAACGAGGGCAGTCACAATATAATGTACCTCTGGCTTTGTGAGGTATAGGATATGAGCAAAGGTGTAATTCATGGATGCACCGATGGCGAACCCATTTCCGAACATAGCCAAGACGTAGACCACAGTGTGTGAGGTTTGGGTAGAAAGCGCGAAGAGTATGAGGTTTGATAAGGCAAAGAAAAGATATACGACCACATTCGACCTGCAATCGGATTCTGTTAGTGTACGGCAAGGGAGGGGTGGCGAGGTGATCTCACCGGTAATAACTCTCTCCATGGCGAATATGCAGCCAACCCACTAATAAGCCGCCAACCCCGAAGCCCGCATTTGTTGGCGTTAGGATCAGCCCCGCGGAGGCTGGAGACCAGCTTCGGACCGCCATTGCGTATACTGGTGAGTAGAATAAGACTGCCCAACGGGCAGTCATTGCGGCAAGTGCAGCTAGGCAAGTGAGCAAGACACTTCTCATCTTGAGTACTTCGGTCGGAACAATGGGCTCATTCGTGAAGTTTGACTCGATAATCCAAAATGTAGCGAAAAAGACAAAAGAGAGAACGATGGGCGTGATGGGTATCTTTGGGGAAGCAAGACTGAATAGCAGAAGAAAGACGGAGATTGCCTAGGGAAGTTAGCATATAATGTCAAGGTACGCGGATACCGGAGGCTTACCAAGGTCAATGCACCAGCGTAATCTACGCTCTTCAGTTTCTGCACTAGAGATATTGTTTTTGTCGTCCCAGATTCATAATGCGAATGCGAGGGAATGGCAAAAAACAAGATGGGGCCTAGCACCAAAGATATGGGTGCCTGGACCCAAAAGATAAGTCGCTGAAAGGCCACAGTTAGAACGGGGATCTCAATTTGCATGCAGATGTGTGATAGAGCTTACCCATCCAAGAGTTGGGACGATCAGCCCGGCCAGAACGGCTCCCAAAGAAACCCCAAAGGTCAATCCGAAATTGACTATGCCGATGAATATGGCTCGGCGCTTCTTGTGTACCAGATCTAGAGTCAAGATGATACCGATAACCATTAGGCCACCCGCGCCAGCGCCGCTAAGAGCCCGACCCAAAAGGAAGACGGAGAGTCGCGGAGCCGCAGCCGTGATGAAAAGACCAATTGCTAGCATGACGCAGGAAAAGAGAACGTAGATGCGAGGCGTAAATATCTGAGTCAGCCGTCCTGCTATAGGAGTTACGCTCGACGCAGCAATCTTGAAGAAACGTTAGGAACTTAAGATGACAGTGTTGCGAAGCTGGAGGCCAATATACCATAAACGCTGAATTGAACCATGTAGTGTCGTCGAAGGCATCTAGATCTGTAGCGATCTGAGACTGGGCCGTTGTCATCATCGACATATTGAAGGCTAGGATGGGGTTCAGTTTCTGCTGGTTTTCGCATGGAATATTGCAATTAAATACCCTGAATGAATATCAAGGCTCCCATGGCGAAGATAATGATCAAGCCCCGTCTGCGCGACAGAGGCACCGAAGCCGTGGCTAAACTAACAGAGTCGCGTCTGAGTAGAGGCGTCTGCTCACCGTGTGAGGTGTCCTCGAGAGCAGCCTCTGCCTCGGCTTCACGGCGGGCAGCCATTGTGGACTGCTGAAGGGTTCAAATGATTGAAGATGTGGAGATATCACCCATCTGGAGACGGATGTTGATGGCGGAGGATTCTCAGAGAGACGTTGAAGATGTAGCGGAGAAGTTGGAAGCAGGAATCTTGGGCTTGGCTTGGTCGGTCCCTGACTCGCTGACACGCATTTCTAAGCAACTTTGGGCTCATCCTTGAATTTATCAGATAAGTCCATTGTGACGCAACCGATAATCATTATTCCCGTCCCTGTTCCTTGCATTTTACTCACGTTAGCCACCTGGCAGCCTGGAGTGCTGTCAGCTCGTCCACCTCGGTCCATCAATGATGGCATGACACGAAATCATCCGCATTATTTGTACAACTCCGCATTGTCAGCATTAGGACCGTGACTGTTCCACATATTTATACAGCGATTGTGGAGTCATTATTAAATCCATGCCAGGATAATTATTTCCAATATGTTGATAGAGGTTACGTGATATCTGGGTAGTTCTTGATAATTGAACCCCGCTCGGTTTATGGGAAAACGGTTACCATCTTATCATGGGGTAGATAATCAAGAATTCAAGATACAATTCGACCGCCTTGCCTTGGAACGCAGGTCCCGATTACCGATAAGTAGCAAGCCAATGGGCTTTATACTGAATCCAGCAGGTCCTTCCGAGTCCAGATGCTGTTTCTGTGAGAGGATGGGAAAATTCCGCGGATTCCGATCGGAGCGTTCCGAGCTCGTCCCAATAAGGAAATACTCACGCCTCAATCCAGTACAAAACGACTGTTTCTCCTCATTGAAGAGAGAGACCAAACCAATTCTTCTTCGCTTCTACAATCATGGCTCCTCATCCCCTTGCTATCCTCTCCGAGGAGGAAACCAACTTCGCTCGTGATATCATTCTCGCCCAGCATCCCAACACCGTCATTGACTTCCGCGAGATCTACCTTCAAGAGCCTCCAAAAGACCAGCTCCTCGACTTTCTTGCCCTTGAACACTCTGGCCGCTTGAGCCCGACGACCCCTCGACCTCCGCGTTTGGCCCTATGTCAGTACGATGTCATCGGCTCCGACCGAGTGCCCTCATACGAGGAGTCTGTGGTCGATGTGGCAGCAGGGAAGTGTGTTAAGCACCAGGTCGTTGGAAAAGAGCACCACTCTTCTGTGACTATGTACGTTTCTGCATTTGACCTACTTGGCATGACTGGGCTGCCTTGCTAACAACTTTGTAGGAACGAATTTGAACTGCTAGTGGAGCGTTGCTTTGCTTCGCCACTGTTCCAAGAGGCTCTCGCTGAGTTTGACTTGCCAGAAGGCTTCGAGGTCATTGTCGAGCCTTGGCCGTATGGTGGACTAGACTATTCTGAACCTAATAGACGGTTCTTCCAAGGGCTGTGCTTCGCCCAAGATGCGACGAAGAAGAACCCCGACGCCAATTTCTACTCATACCCTCTGCCGCTCATTCCCGTCATGGACGCCTACACCAAAGAGATTGTTCGAGTCGATCGTCCGGCTACGGGTGGTAAAGGAGAAGGATTACGGGAACAAACTTCCAAGCGTGACATTATTGGACACTGTAAGGGGTCAGACTATGTGCCCGAGCTACTTCCCGAAGGCACTCGGAAGGACCTAAAGCCACTTAATGTGGTCCAGCCCGAGGGCCCTTCATTCCAGATCACGAACGAGTCACTTGTTGAATGGCAGAAGTGGCGCTTCCGCGTTGCTTTCAATCCTCGTGAAGGAGCCACTATCCACGATGTGTGGTATGATGGCCGCAGCGTTATGCACCGCCTGAGTGTTAGCGAGATGGTGAGTTGTTCTAATGAAATAAAATGGGACAAGCTAATAGTTGATTGCATCAGACTGTCCCATATGCCGACCCCCGTCCAACCTATCATCGTAAACAGGCTTTTGACTTTGGTGACGGTGGTGGTGGAAACATGGCAAACAATCTGTCTATCGGTTGTGACTGCCTTGGAGTCATCAAGTACTTTGACGCTGTTATAACAGCCCCTGATGGCACCGCCCAAAAGCTTCCTAATGCTATTTGTCTGCACGAGCAGGATAACGGCATCGGCTGGAAACACTCCAACTGGAGGACGGGCCGCGCCGTCGTGACTCGGAATCGCGAACTGGTTGTGCAGTTCATCATCACTCTAGCAAACTATGAGTACATATTTGCCTACAAATTTGACCAGTCGGCTGGTATCACCGTCGAGTCGCGCGCGACGGGTATCCTGAACGTCGTTAATATCGATGCCGGAAAGGTCAGCGAATACGGAAATGTGGTTAGTGGAGGCGTTTTGGCTCAAAACCACCAGCACATTTTCTGTGTACGCATAGACCCGGCGATTGATGGACCCAAGAATTCGGTCCAGGTTGAAGAATCGCACGCTGTTCCGATGAACGAGGCTACAAACCCCAACGGAAACTTCTACAAGGTCACCAACGAGACATTGGAGAGAGCGTGCTACTTTGACGCCGCACCAGACCTGAACCGGGTGGTCAAGATGGTCAACCCTAACAAAATTAATCCTATCAGCAAGAAGCCCATTGGGTACAAATTTACCCCATTAGCCACTCAACGGCTATTGGCAGACCCCAATTCCATCCAGGCTCAGCGAGCGCAATTTGCACAACATCATGTCTGGGTGACGCAACACCGGGACGGTGAGCTGTATGCAGGAGGGCGCTACACGCTCCAAAGTCAGAAGGAGGTGGAGGGTGTGTCAGACGCCGTCAAGCGAGGTGACTCGGTGGCCAACACTGATGTCGTTGTCTGGAGCACTTTTGGCATTACACACAACCCGCGCATAGAGGATTGGCCTGTCATGTAAGAATTTTCCTTCCCGTGTGCAACTCATGTGCTAACAGCAAGACTAGGCCGGTGGAAATTTTCCAACTCATGATAAAGCCGGCTGACTTCTTCACGGCCAATCCATCGTTGGATGTACCCTCGGGAAAGAATTTGGCATCTAGAGTGGTAGGCTCATCAGAGTGCTGTCGGAAAGCGCATATCTAGATAAAATTTAAATAAAAGTGGCGATGTATGAATAATGATATACTGTATATAAATTTTGTCATATAGTCGAGATTGGACTTTGTATTACATTTTTGTTTTATGTGCATAGTTATGAATATAAGTATAAGTATACTTCCACTCCTAATTCCGCGCTCTTCCGCCACCAACCCCAGAACATACGCTTCTTCTTTCCCAATCATCTACAACTTCCGAACATCAGCTGCCGTAGAGATCCGCCGCCATGGGACCTCAAACACTTTAATTTATCTGTCGAATAGATCATCATCTCCGAAACACGATTTGTCTTGACTCTATCGCTTTTCTCCCGTCGCTCAATGGAGAGCTCCTCATCAAGGAGATCAAGCGCCTCGGAACTGCCTGTGAGCAGAAAACGAGCCAAGTACACCCGGTTGGCCTGGTACCTTTTGTCGTTCGTTATACTGGCTATCTCTAACTATTTCAAGTAACGAATGTAAACGGCGGAAACTGAAGTGTGACGGCAGACCGGTCTGCTCGCGATGTATCCGCCAGAACGCGCAATGTGTCTACACCCCGAGCAGTCACGGCTGGGTTAATACCCCTGCAACGCCGTCGGGTGAAGTACGTGATGATGGGTAAGTTAATCAAAATAGTATCGCATCATATGATCTCTGTTGCGCTAAACTCACGTTTGCTGGGTGATAGATTATCGAATAAGTTTAGAACGGTCGACCAGCAGATGGAGATCATGCGCCGCGAGATGCGAGTCATGTCTGCTCGTATGCGTGAGCTGGAATCGGCATCCGCGACTACTCCGAGTGCCAGCAACAATACTTCTATAATGTCGTCAGCGGTCAGTGCGAGACTACAGCGGATTATGAACCGGCCGGATTCCCCTGACTACGTGGGCCCTACGAGTGCAGAGTTTGGAATCGCTCAGCGGCGGAAGCGGGCTGATGAGAGTGATGGCGATGAGTCGGAGCCAACGACTGCACCTAGTCCGGCTGCCTTGTCGGATGTTGAGGCAATGTCTAATGACCCTCTTGGATGTCTAGGAAAGGAAGAAGCTCTTCGTTTGGTGACGGTGTACGAGAACAACGTGGGCGTAATGTACCCATGTATCGACCTTGATAGCGTGCGGAGCTACGTGAATGATTACTTTAAGGATGAGGATAGGTCGGGGCCGGCGCTACCTGGAGTGACGGACCAAAATTGGTTCTTTGCTAGAGATGCAGAGGTACTGAAGATACTCCTGGCTACGGCGTTGCTGGCTGAATCCCATGGCCGGAGTGAGCTGGCCGCATTGCTAGCTGATAGTGTAGAGGATCGGTTCGCGACGCGCCTTAAAATCCCTGAAGTTGATATGAAGGAACTTCTTATCTTAACTTTGCTGGTTCGTAGTCTCCCCTTTATGCAGGGATTGGCAAACTAACATAAAAAAGTCCATTTTCCACTCTTACCGTGACGACGAAGTCATCTCCTGGCGAATAATCGGCCTGGCAGTTCGAGGCTCCATGCAACTCGGCCTTCACAGACAAGAAACCTGGCTCCGGGCAGGCGGAATATTCCCAGGCGAGCTCCAATGGACCTTCGCTAGTCGCCTATTCTGGTGCATCTACGTCCTCGACCGCAAATGGTCCTTCGGAACTGGCCTCCCATTCGCAATCCAAGACTCAGACATGGACACGAGCCTCCCTGAGCCAGGCGCCGCAACACCCTACCTAACCTGCCTGATCAGCTACTCCCGCCTTAGCACCAAGATCTGGGGCCTCGTCATGGGATGGCGGAGTCGGCCCAAGGCCGCGACATCTGGCTACTGCTCCTACCTAGACTTCCAAGTCCAGCAATGGATCCAGTCCATCCCGCGCGAACTACGCTTCGAGCCAGGCGAAATGCACACCTCAGACCCCGAATCAAACAGCCGCATCACAATGCTCCAAGTCCTCCTCGCCCTCCAAGCAAACCAACTCCGCATCCTCATCTACCGCCAGAATCTCCTCAGCAGGGACAACATCGAATCCAACACCGCGGGCGCATCTATAGCCGTCGAAACCGCCAAATCAACAGTCCACATGCTCGACTACTTCTCCCGCGTCTCGGATATATACTTCCAGCGCCCCGAACCATTCAACTACTTCCTCATCTCTGCGCTAGCCGCCCTCTTCCTTGCCGTTCTCCATGCCCCATCCCGGTTCAGCCAGGTCTGTAGACCTGAGTTCTACGCGGCGGTGGATATGGTCCGTCGCTCATCGACAAGAGCACATACCTCTCGCAGACTGCAGAAGATCATCGGGAATTTGAAACTTATTCGCCTGAACCTAGATAGTAGGCCGCAGTCTCCCAGCAGGAGCCAGAAACAACAACAGAAACAGCAGCAGCAGCTGAATCAAACACCAACTTGTGAACCTGGTTCTGGTTCTGGTTCTGGTTCCTACCCTGCGGGAACTGGACTCGGATATGGGTCTAGAAGTGGAACTAGGACTACAGGCATGTGTATGAGTACACCCTCTGTCGACCCCTCGCCGTCCCCTATCTCTTTCCAGGGTTATGGCCATGGCAATCCACATACCCAGCCAAGCCTCCCACACACCAGCCCCGACCTACTTACACAGCAACCGTCGGTATGGCCAGTCTCAACACCGCAGACAGCCACTCGGACCGACGAGAACAGCTGTGAGGACCTGACGAATTTCTTTGAGATGGCGGGCGGGTTGTACTTCGATCCAAGGGTTGATCCGAGCATCGGGAATGAGTTGCCATCGCAGCCTGGGCTTTGTGATGCTCTTGGTGCGTTCGAGGCTGAGGATGAGGCGCTGACTAAAGTTATGGCGGGGTTATTATAGGCAGTTTTATTCATGTTTTCCTGGGCTGTGTGGATTTGTGCGTGAGTATGGATGGACGTTTAAGATGAGCTAAGTATACTGGACTGGAGTGGGTTTGCCGCACTATCTACATATTCACCCGTGAATATGCCGACCTGGGGTTTATGCGAAGATTGATTAGACTGACTTTCCGGAACCAACGGCGGCAGCCACCCCCAAGTTCGGAGTTCCGTCTTCGTTCCAGTCTACACGCTGCGCAGCTGTATACCGGTTGCTATCGCAAGCGCCTTCTGCCATCGCGGTGGCGTACTAGACATTCCATACCTCCGTACTACCGGGGCTGGTGAAGAACCTATACCCGGCTAGTGTCGTCACAGATATAATGCCGATGAGACGGATGTGGGGGAGAGGTGCCCATTATGCCCGGTTCCATAATTTCCATCCGCAGAAACAAACACCGGACCATCCGGCTTCATCCAAGAGGCAGTATCCAACAGATCGCCAAACCCGTCATATGCAAGAAGCGCAGGCGAGTAATTCGAAATCCAGCAGTACGACGCCGAGTACGCGACTCATATATTCCCGTCGTGGTAGAGAGGGGCAGCACCCTCGTTTGCCGGCGCACCGACAGTCTCCCAATCTTCAAAGGGCTCGGAGAGAATGTGTGTTTCGCCGATTGTGGAGGGGCTGTCGAGGGTTGCTATGTAGTTGCATTGGATCTCGTTGGCCAGGCAGGACCAGATGAGGTAGTCTTGGGAGTTGACGGTTAGGACTGTGCCGTCGGCTCGGCGAGTACGACCCCATGGCTCTCGAAGGACACAGTCTGGCAGAGTACAAAATCAGCAGGTATACTATCTGGGATACCATGAGATAGTAGGAGAATAGTGGGAAGCTTAGGGTATATAAGGATGTTTATTACAACTGTATCTAGTCTTACTGTTCTTCATGATTAATGTAATTATTATTTATAGAGTATACCTTTGTAAACCTACAGCAAGCAACTTGTCTAATACTTACTTTACAAGCTTGGTATATGTACTTAGCTTAGCTCGGCCCTACATCCAATATTGCGCTCTACCAGACTGTGGCAGTCTTCATACTGTTGGACGTGACGCTAGGTACAAAGTCAATCAAACAAGGGCTCACTTGAGGACCTGAGACGACCCTTGCGTAATAATTCCTTCCCTCTCTCTTTCTCTTCTATAAGTATTCATTTATAGTTCTAGTTTATAGAAAGGTTTCCAATGGAGTTAAGGCTTCTTTTCTACAGCTCTACTGCTTTTAACACAGGCTGTCCTCCCTGTAAGCTAGACCCTGGGACTGCTAATATAAGTAGACCTCTATTAAAGCATGTCTAGTTACCTGCTAGTTAACCCCTTTTATTACCTATAGCTGGAGGTCCATACTAAATCAGCCCTTTTTCTCTCTCCCCTCTCCCCTCTCTTTTTAAGGAAGCCTCGGCCCTTAAGCAAGTCGACCGGGACGTATTGTGGGGTTATTCAGTATGACTATGGAGAAACTGTAAAGGACGGCCATCTCTACATGAGTGAAAATACCCTCTTTGATGCCGAGGAGTTATATCAGCGTGTGTTAACTGGATTTGAGAAAGTGTTTGGTCACTGTCATATTTCGACGGCACATGTGGCTATGAACCTGGGCAACCTTTATCTTAATTAAGGTAAGCTGAAAGATGCAAAAGCAATGTGCGCGAGAGCGCAGACTGGGGGGGGGGGGATCTGCCAATTCGGTCTATGTTGATAGACTACTGAGAGTAATCTCTGTTGATTTGGCCGGTTGATGCAGGGCATTCTCCAAAGCACCCATGTTCTAGATGAGCATGACTATACTAGATCACGACGCAGCGCCCAGCTTAACCCTGTTTAGCCATCCCGCCTCAGGTTGTTGGCCTCTGCCAGGTCCTGGCCCCTCGGCTGCTAAAATACAATACTGGTCTTGGAAGACGAGGCAAGGCAGTGCTTATGGTTGGTTGATGTGCCACTTGCTACTCACAAGGCTGTGTGGCTGAACATAAAACCTAACAACCCTGGGCAGCAAGGCTACAGTTTCACAGAAAAGAACTTGAGAAGCAGAATGGACAGCAACAGCCCCTACAGAGAGAGCAATTAGCCGCCAAGTCCGGCAGTAATGCTCAAGACAAGAACAAGCAACAAGTTGTCACCAACATCAGCCATAATGCAAAGAGCAATCCCAGATCTCTATCGGCCTGTTCTGATCGTGAAGCGGCCACCCAGTCAACAAAGAGCCCTGCACATAGCACATCTTCTCAATGTGAGAAAGGGTCATGACTACGAGGGAATTTGCCGAGTGCTATGACATGATTGTATATGATATGCAAGATGCGGAGAACAGTTATTACACCACTTTGTCCAATCTTTACTCCGCTGAGCTCCATCCTTTTGTCCCATCATGCGATCTAAAAACTAACAATCTTACCAACATCCGGGCAGCAGCAGGTGGTAAGGCTGCAGAGGATCGAATCGGGTTTCGCGCCCTGATGCATGTTAGCTCATGCACGGATAGCAGCACGCCAGGGACAGGTTCCTTCTTGTCGTCAGAAAAAATCCAAGGTGAAAGATTTTCCTCAGCCGATTTCCCGGGGTCATCAATTCCTTCACAGGCTGGAGGACAAACCAGACGGTCTGCCTTAGTATCATATGAGAGATCAAGCTCTGCCGTACAGTCAAGACTACAGAAATATCTGGGGGTGATATTCGATATGCAATAGTAAGCTATACGTGGGGACGATTGAGGGACAGCGAGCGGTGCCATGGAACGTGTTATGATGTCCAGCAGCTTCCTAAGATAATCAAGGAGGCACAGGAGATGATACCGCCTGCATGGTTCACTTCGCTATGGACTCTTCAAGAAATCACGATTCGTCCCGATATGATCCTGGTGGATAAGCACTGGCGACCTCTGGCTGTCGGCAACAAGTTACTTGTAACCCTGGACAGCCTGCTCTTGCTTGTCAATAGGCTAAGTACCGTTCAAAATGCTCCGAAAGGCGCAGCAACGTCGATCGTACTGTATTTTCAGCGCATTGATCTCCTGGCGATAGATGACCGACTCAACCCCTTGGCCTTGGGCGCACGTCGCGTTTCGACAAGCCCGAGAGCGCCAGCAATAATGTCGGTGGTGGGGGCAACTAACTGGTTCCGCAGACATACTCTCTAACAGTTCCAGTCCCCCGAGGAGGCTGATCAGCTTATTCTTAGCTCCTATCCCCTGGACTTCGTGGAGGAAGTGCTTGATCTTTCCGGCGCGGTGTTTTTCTGTTGCCTGACCAATATTACCACTCTCGTAATAGATGAAGGTATTGGTTTAAAACCAGTCGAAACCCTCCTCTGTTCAACACTGGCCGCCGTATATGCTCGGAATGTGTCGTTCCAAGGTCACTGCGCCGCAGCACTGCTGATGCCCCTTGGGGGTCCGCTTTAGACCGCTGCGCTTTGCACCATCGTAGAGGTCTGAAGCCCGCAAGCTACTTGGGGAGCGTGGGTTTGAGGACTTTTCATGACAGTGGATCATCCACCTAACATTTTTGATATGGCGGCTTAGTGGTTTATTTGCATCTGAAAATGATCATGATATTTAACCTTTATAGCCGCTCGAATACGACGTACGAGACCTTCAAACAGTTCTTATCAGTGTCCAAAACGAGGCAGTGTCTCTTGGCATTCTTCGAGTCATTCCTCGCCGAAATCCTCATGATGGCCGTGATACGAGGCAGCCACTAAACTCAGCCTTGGGCGACGAACCGTGCATATCAAAAAAAAAAAAAAAAAAAAAAACCCTTCAACCGCACTTTCTTCATTCAGCCAACAGACTCTGACTTCTCGATAGCCCGGCCCGCTTTCCCCTTCTGGCCCCGATATAACTGAGCATGAACCTGCTGCATCAGCTTCCATCAACTTGCCAGAGCACCATCCTTCATGATGATCAGCCAGCATGGAGCAGGAGGAGAGGAGAGAGGAGCAGCCGATTCTTCTGCTGGGAAGGAAGTAGATAGGTCCACTAATAAGGTACGCCTACTACCCATAACCCAAAGAAACTATCCTCCTGACATTGCTCGCAGGGGCTCATTTCACTACCAGAAAACGTCCTCCACCTGATTGCATCCTATCTGACATGCCTGGACCGTTTCCGACTGAAGATGGCGGGCAACCATTCTGTCGTCACATTTCTATCTGGCTTAAAACGCCCATCTTTCAAAGCCTACATCACGCAACTAAACACATATACATCCAAAGCATGGCCGAGAGGAGCGCGCACAAAAAACGCCCTCTACATCGCTTGCGAAGAGGGATACGACGCACTGGCCAGAAGGCTCTTGTCCCAGGAGCCAAGCTTTCACAACGCGACGGGGCTGGCCGTCTTAGAGAAGTGTTTTATGGCTGCGATTAACTGCCGGCAAAAGTCTGTTGTACACATTCTTCTTACCCATTTGCCTTCAAGGCTGGTTTCACCCTTTACTGGGGCACTACACACCGTAATCCACCTTAAGCGACGTGCGTGGACAAGGGCCACCGTGCTTGACAGTGTATTGGGATATGCTGCTTTGGGGAACTGGAACTGGGCCGTTGTGTTATTCCTGAAGCGCGGGGCACGAGCCTCATCCCCAAACGCTCTGAGGGGTTTCAATACAGCGGCTTCGAGCGGGTGGGATGATATCGTGAGGGTGTTCTCCAGGCGGATCAGGGGGCAAGAGCGGAGTAAGCTCCTAGACGGATTAACCAGTGCGGTTGAGAACGGCCATGAAGGAACTGTCAAGATTCTGCTGGATGGAGGTGTGAATATACCGGAGGACCTCTCGAGACCAGGCCTACTACACCTAGCAGCAAAAGGTGGTTACGAGGGCATCATCAAACTCTTGCTCTCACATGGCTTAACGGACTATTACGCGAGTTTTACAGCCACATCTCTTGACAACGCCCAAAATATCTACTCGGAACCGGAGGATTCCTACGGGCGCACATTTAGAGGTCCAGGAATCGAATACCGCAATTGGTGTTGTTTGCACTTTGCTATCTATCGCAGACGTTATAAACTTGTCGAATTCTTACTGGACAATAAAATCCAGCCGGAAGGGGATCAGCAATACAGGGCAGCGGCCTTGCCTCTTGCTGCTCAGCTTGACTACGCTGACATTGTCAACAAATTACTTCTCGCAGCTGGTTTCAACGATTCAGCAACCGGGAAACAAAACCGCGCCCTTCAGCTTGCTGCGCGATACGGCCACGTCGAAATCATGGCTGTGCTTCTCGATGCCGGGGCAGAAATAACGGTGTATCATCTCTTGAACGCGGTAGCAAGTGGTTCCGTACCTGCAGTATCCCTCCTTGTCGATAGAGGTGCTGATGTGCAAGCCAGCTGTGCTATACGGGACACGCCACTCCACGCAGCTATCAATCATCATCACGTAGATGTTGTGGCTTTCCTTTTGAAATTCGGAGCGGATACAGAAGCTGGCGACTCACAATGGCACTCAGCCTTGAACCTTGCAATTCAAGGGCGTCAGCGGGAATGTGTCTGTTTATTGCTTGAATCCGGAGCCGTTAAACGAGAAGCCCAAGCTCGTCTACCACGAAGATCTGCTCTGCTTTCTGCAGTTTACTCAAACCAGCTTGATCTGATACCTGAGCTTCTTCGGTACGGGGCCGAATTGGAAGGTTGGGGTGGCATGACGCCCTTTCATGCGGCGGCTGAGGTTGGAAATGTCAGGGCACTTGAAGTTCTCCTCGCTGCTGGCGCTCAAAAACATGCCACAGGTGACTGGAGACAGAATGCCTTGCATTATGCAGTGAAGGGGGATCACGTTGATGCAATCTCGAAGCTCCTCAGTTGGGGCCTGGATGTCAATGCCCGAGACACCGAGGGCAAAAGTCCATTGCACCTGGCACGTTACAGGGAGGGCTCTCCAGCGTACGACATGTTGGTCAGCCACGGTGCAGACACCCAGGCTAAGGATAAGAAGGGGTGGAGTGTAGCTAACTCTCAGCTTCGAAGCAGAGATGTAAATCTTCCATAGTAGGGTAGTATATCAAGCATGCAAGATAAGGTGGCAAGAATCCATAATCATCTTACGTTTGATTGGGATGGGGTACAAGTAAGCAAATAGAATTACTATATAAATCTTGATACCTAGTTAGTTAAATACACCCAACCACAGGGCGTGGAGAATAGGGCTTCCTACAATTAGTTACACTACCGTCGGACTAAACTGATAATTTCAAGAGGCAACGATCTAGGTCTCGCGTCGTCTCCCACTCGCCTCGCTCAAAACTCTCTTCCATTCAATATCGAGCCAGACTTCGCTGGGGAAGGGACGTTCAACAAAAGGAACATTCCGAAGCTGAGGGCCAGGAATCAAAACGCGTGGCTCTGCGTGGAGGAAAGAAAGCCCGTGGCCGTGGGAATACGAACACGTGACGCCAAGACGGGAGCCGGTGTGGAATTTTACCGCTGCGCCAAAAAGAAAGGGTCAAAGCGTGGTTTCAGGTGACCAGGCCTCGAATTCTCGGTCGCGCGCCACGAAAATGATTAGTAATTGGCTTGGCGGTCATATGACCCACAATCTGGCTTCGGGAAAGTTTCGATCCACGCTACCTCTTTCAA